>PVKM010021430.1:0-22729 GCA_004027735.1 Carollia perspicillata
GGCCGAAAAGCCTATTCTACAGTTTTGAACTGTTGCCAATAACAAGTCCATAAGCATTCTCACATGTCTTCTGGTACACATGCGTCGTAGTTGCTATAGTGTGTATACTACAGAGAAAATGCAGGATTAACTTTATTAGATGATGCCAAACTGTTTTCCAAAGCAGATGCACCGATCTATTCTCTCTTCCTGTTAGTCTACCAGACTCCTTGTAGTTTCATATCCTTAATGTGCAGAAAAAAGTTAACATAACATGCTTGAACTTTATCCTGCTTACAGGCCTAGCCTTTGGCTTGTGTCTATAAACTTGGCCTTTGAAATGTTTCCTATGCTAGTTAATTCTATTCTTCTATTTTCTTATTTCCTGGTGTCCTGAAACAAAAACTCATTGTTTTCAGGTTTTCTTTTTAAAAATACTCATGTAAAACTATGATTAAACAGCATCCCAAATTTTGAAACAGTACTCATTATTTTCCAATTTTAATTATGATTCTTTTTACTTACGGAGTAATCTGAAGTATATTTTTAAACTTCTAATGTTATGTGGAATTTTCTGATTATCTTTTGTGTTAACTTTTAGATCAAAAGCAGTGAACAGACATCACAATCTATGATTTCATTTCTTAAATCTGAGGATTTCTTTGGTCAATTTTACAAATGTTCCATGTATTCTCAAAAAGAAATGTGTATGCTATAGTTGTCAGATAAAATATTCTTTACATAAGCTTTAGATTAATTTTAATGATCATGTTGATGAAATCTAAATCCGTTCTCATATTTTTGTCTGTTTTCTTGATTACTAAAAGCAACATGAAAAAAAAAACTTCTACTATGATTGTAAATTTGTGTAGTCTCCTAGTATATCAATACCTGAATAGTGCTGATATTTAGAATGTTTATTATGCACCACACGTTGTTTTAGTTTTATTAACTCATTTAATCCTCACAAAAATTCTAGGGATAAGTTCTATTATTCCCATTTTTACAGTGAAGAAAACTTAAGCATAGAGAAATTAAGTAACTTATAAATAGTGGAGGCATGATTCAACCCGGGCAGCTTGTTCTTAGTATCCATACTCTTAACCACTATGCTATACTGCAGGTAGATTGAGAAAAGTAAAATCATTCTATAGTGATTTACAAGGAGGAAAGAAAAATCTGTTCGTTCACTTTCCTCTTCCCTACCCCAATTCCTACTCTCCCAGGACAACCACTCTCAATTCTTCCAGTTATTTCTTTTAATATTTACCCTGTTATTTCTCAATAATCTGTTTATACTTTTATTTCTTGATTTTTCAGTTTTACATTATTACCTATTAACATCCTATTAAGAAAGATAAATGATCTTTCTGAGTGCAAATCTGGTCAAATCATTCTCCTGCTTTATTTATTGTTTTTAAATGTATTTTTTAAAAGATTTCACTTAGTTGTAGAGAGGGGAAGGGAGGGAGAAAGAAAGGGAGAGAAACATCAATGTGTGCTTGCCTCTTGAGTGCCCCCTACTGGGGACCTGGTCTGCATCCCAGGCACGTGCCCTGATTGGGAATCAAACTGGCAACCCTTTGGTTTGCGGGATAGCACACAACCCATTGAGCCACACCAGCCAGGGCTCATTCTCTTGCTTTGAAAACTCCAATGGTTTCCTATTTCCCTTATGATAAAATCTAGATTCTAACATTAGTCAGGTGGCCATTCATCATCTAGTCTCTGCTTGGCTTTTTAGTCTCATCTTTTGTCACCCCTCACCAAACTTCATGTTCCAGATGTGCCAAAGGTTTTCAGCTCTCCAAATGTGGTATGTTCTGTTTGGTAAATATTTTTCTGGAGTATTCCTGTTCCCTAATACTTTATGCCTGAATATTTTAACTCCTATTAGTCCTCAGGCCTCAACTTATACATTACGTTCCCCCCATGATGCTTTACCTGATATCCTTAGCCTTTCTCAAGACAGTGTTGGATCATCTTTTATGTGCATTCGTAATGCTCTACATTCAATCTATTATAACATCACAGTGTATTTTTTACTTGTTGTCATTTTTTCCCTAAAAGCCTGTAGTTGTTATGACAGGACCCCTGCCTTATTTTCTATTGTATACCCAGTGACTAACAGGGCCTGGCATGTTATAGACACACAAAAACAATTTGCTAAATTAAAAAAGAAATGAATCGACACACAAGAACAATACTGTATGCTCTAATATAATAAGCACAATATTTGAATTATTCTTTCTATGTTCAGTCACAAGAACTACATTTAAAATATGCTTTTATCTCTGACTTGCCCTCAAAATTTATTTTTAAATTCACTTAGGCAAATAATGAATAGCCATGGCATAAATGTGGTTATAAATGACAAATGTTATACAGGACAAAAGAATAAATTAATATATACGAACCAAGGATTTCCCAAAGAATCATATATTCTCAGAAAGATTCTTGTTACCTAAATCACCCTTGAAAATTAAAAATGCCTTTTCAATGTTTGCTCACCAAGAGGAAGGGTACTAATGAAGTGCCTCCTTTGTACCGGGCAAAGTCAGACACTCCACATTGAAACTTAGATCCTATGGAGTGCACAGAGTTAGTAAGTAGTATACATCAGATTTAAAGAGCCTAGAGTATAACTTCAAGTCCAGTACTCTATTCCAAGACAGGCACTGGCATTCTGTGGAATGATAAAAGCAACAACCTCATATGGTACTATGAGGTTTAAATTAGGTAAGATAAAATATATAAAATAGTTAACAGAATGCCTGTGACATGTTATTGGGAGCAAGTGACAAATAATTCATTATTAAGCTCTACAGAAGAGAAAATAATTATCTCTATCAGTGGAGGTCATGGAAAACTTTGCAAATGAGGTTCATCCAAATTAAATACGGAAGACTTAACAGGGGTTACAAAAACCTAATCCAAAAGGAAAAGAATCCTATGCCAGAAAAAAGAAAAACATAAAAAAGAATGGCATATAAGAGATACATAATATATACATAAGACTTCCATTCCTGGCCAAGGTGAATTAACAGGGACCAGATATATCTTCCTTCTGTCTTAAATGAAAACTGAAAAATATAAATGAAACAACAGATTTCAGGTACTAGACGACAGGTAACTCAGAACAGTAATCTCAGAGAAGAAAAACAAATAAGGTAAGCTCTATGACTGTCCCAACTACAGTACAGGAAGGGAAACCCAAATCGAGCCACGTGGCCTTCCTGAATTGAAAAGAGGGCTGTGAATTCAAGGAGGCTATAATTTGCAAACCAAGAGATGACCATAGAGAGCAACAGAGATCTGTGGAAGGTTCTCCTTGAGTCTTCCATCAGCAAAGTAAGATTAGCCCATGCATATGAGAAAACAACCTCAAGCAAGGGAAAGAACAACCTGAACAACACCACTCAGTAGTGGGCAAAAATCAGTCCCTGATTTAAGACTGCTGACTTCACCTAACAAAGCTTCAAAGCAAGTTTTGAAAAAATAAAATTGTTTCCAAGTAACTTAACTGAGTCCCTGAACTTCAGAGTAAATTTAAGGAATTCAGAATTATCCAGTACCCAAAAAAGCAAAATTCACAATGTCTGGCATACATTAAAAATTACCAGGAATGCAGAGACACAGAAAAACACAACTCATATTGAATGGAAAAACCAACAATAGAACAGACCTAGAAGTGATACAGGTGATATAATATATTTAGCCAAAGATATTCATTATATGGTAATCCATATGCTCAAGGAGGCAGAGGAAAGCATGAGCAGGAAACTGTCTAGATATGACAATTACAAAATCTAAGATGAAACTATACTGGATGGAATTAACAACAGATTCAACAATGCAGAAGCAAATTTGAATATACATAAACAAAAACTTTCCAAAATGAAAGAGATAAAAAAAAAGTGGACTATGGACAACTGTGTGGTGACTGCAGGGGTAGGGGCTATAAGGGGACTAAACAGTAATGGAAAAATAATAGAATAAAAAATGTTTTAACAGGCTAAAAAAATTAATAGAGCATACATGAGTGGTGGGACCTCACTTAGTTAAATATATGTGAAATTGGAATCTCTGAAAGAGACTGGAGAGGATAGGGGGTTGGGAGGAATATATTTGAAAACCTAATGGCTAAAAATTTTCCAGATATACAATAAATTCACAGTCAAGAAGGCAAATAAAGCCAAGAACAAAAAAATAAGAAAAAAATGACATTAAGGCATATTATAATTGTTAAAAATCAGGGACGAAGAGAAAATATTAAAAGTAATTAGATAAAGCAGGGCACATTATTACAAAGGAAACATAAGAATGACAGCTAACGTTCTCTCAGAAAGCAGTATAAATTAGAACTAAATGGCACAATATTTTTAAAGCACTGGGAGAAAAAATTGTCAATCTAAAATTCAATTTCACAAAAAGAGAGTAAAGAACTCTCTAAACATACAAAAGCTGAAAGAATTCATTGCTGGCAGATCTTCAATATAAGAAATGTTAAGTAAATCCTCAGGCAAAAGGAAAATGATGCCAGGTGGAAATCTGAATTTACATAAAGAAATATGAAATACCAGAAATGATAAAAAATATGAATAAATACAAAGACCTTTTTTTCTTATTTTAAAATTTCTTTTAAAGATAACTCATTATTTAAGCAAAACGCAACAATATATTATGAGTTTATAACATATGTATTAGTAAAATGTAAGACAACATAACTCACATCCTGGAATAGGCGAAATGTAAGTACATAGTCATCCACTACATAATGACATTCTGGTCTACAAACTAAAAGCTGGTTCTTTGAGAAGACAGTAGATTTGATAAACCTCTAGACAAAATGACCAAGAAAAAAGAGTAGACAGAAAAATTACCAATATTAGAAATAGGTGAGGAAACATCATTTCACATCCCACAAACATGAAAAAGGATATTCAGGAAATACTGCAAACAACTACATGCCAGTAAATTCACCCACTAAGATGAATGAATATATTCCTTGAAAGATACAAACTATCAAAGTTCATTCAAGAAAAAATACGTTTTGTGCACATCAATATATATATCTACTAGATGTTGAATTTGTAGTTAAAAACTTTCCAACAAAGATGAACATCTTCACTGTGAATTCTACCATAAATTTAAAAAAGACATAATACCAATTCTATACAAACTTTGTAGAAATCTGAAGAAATAACCTCATCTCATTCTATGAGGTCAGCATTATCCCAATACCAAAACCAGATAAAACCCACTAAAAATATTCTACACCAATAAACCTCACATAGATGAAAATTCTCAACAGAATTTATATATATATATGTAAAAATACATCATAACCAATTGGGTTTTATCCTAGCAATAAAATGCAAGGGTGGTATAATACTCTAAAAGCCATCAATGTAACTCACTATGTTAAAAGACTAAAAAAACCCCATATGATCACTTCAATGAATGCAGAAAAGGTATTTGACAAAACTGATATTCATTTTGATTAAAAAAACAACAACAAAACAAAACTTTAAACAAACTAGGAACATAAGAGTACCTCCTCAAACCAATAAAGGGTATCCATGAAAAACCTACAGATAACATCATACTCCACCATGGAAGAATGAATATTTTCTATCAAAGATTAGGAAGAGAGTGAGGTTGTCTGTCTTCACCACTTTCATTCAATATTGTATAGGATGTTACAGCTAGTATAGTAAGGCAAGACAAAGGAACAAAAGGCATTCTTTAAGGAACATGTACAAAGGACCCATGGTAAAGGACAACAGAGTGAGGACTGACTGAGGGAGCAGAGTAGGGGGCAGGGCAGTGAAGAGCAACTGGGGAAAAACTGGGACGACTGTAATAAAACAACAATAAAAAAAAGAAACAAAATAAGAAATCCAATTGGAAAAGATAAAGTAAAACTTTATTTTCAAACAACATGACTGTGTAGAAAATCTATGGAATTTACAAAAAAGTTTTACTAGAACTAAGAGATGAGTTTAGCAAGATTGCAGGATAAAAAATATTAATCAATATGCAAAAGTCAATTGTGCTCCAATTTAGAGTAATGAATAACTGAAAATTGAAATTTAAAAAGTAGCATATACAAGAGTATAAAAATACAAATTATTTAGGGATAAATTAGATAACAGTTGTGCAAGATCTAGGAAAGAGTAAAGAAATTGACAGATATACTATGTTAATGGATCTTAAAATTCAATATTGTTAAAATGTCAATATTCCCCAAGTTGAACTACATATTCAACATAATAAAGAAAATTTAGGACTTTTTTCTTACAGAATTGACAAGCTGATTGTAAAATGTTTGAGGAAATTCAAAGGACAGAATAGATGAACCAACTTTATAAAAGAAAAACAAAGTTGGGGGAATTACACTCCCAAATTCTAAGATTTATGATAAAGCTACAGTGTTATATTGGTATAGAGACATATAGATCACTGAAATTCCAAAAATAAAGCCACCAATATTCAGTCTACTAATTCTGTCAAAGATACCCAGGGAATTCAATGGGGATGGATATCTTCAACAAATGGTGCTGAAACAATGGAGAGCTACATGAGGAAAAAAATAAACCTTGGCCCTCACCTCACACCACATACAAAGATTAACTTGCAATGGATCATATACCTAAATTTAAGAGTTAATATTATGAAACTTCAAGAAGATACTCAGAGAAAAATGTAGTGTCCTTAAATTTTACAAGCATTCAAAAAATAAAAAGAATTATAAAAATTATATCTTTATCAGAATTGAAAATTTTGCTGTGCAAAAGACATTGTTATGAAAATAAAAACACAAGCCACAAACTAGGAGAAAATATCTGAAACCACATATAACAAAGAACATGTATATAGCATGCATAAAAAACTCAGTAAGACAAACGACCTAACAAAAAGAGAAGCAAAAGATTCACAGCAACATTTACCAAAGAAGACAGAAGATAAATGCATGAAAAGATGCTTAAGATAATTAGTCATTAAGGAAATGCAAATTAAAATCACAATGTAATAATACCAGTATACACACACTAGCATGCCTAAACTTAAAATGACTAACCCAAGTATTGGAACATGCGAGGCACCAGGTCTCTCATACACTCCTAGTGGAAATGTAAAATGGCACAACCACTTTGGAAAACATTTTGCCATTTCTTTAAAAAAAGGTAAAAAAATACATCTACCATACAATCCAAGTATCAACCCAAATAAGTATCAATTCTTGATATTTACTCAACAGTAAATGAAACCATGTCTACCCTAAACAAGTGTACAAGTACATAAATTCTCATGGCAGCCTTATTTGTAATAGCCCAAACCTGGAAACAACCAAAATGCCCTTCGACAGTTAATAAATGGTTAAATAAATGGTAGTATGTCCATATAATAGAATACAACTCAACAATAAAAAGGAACAAATTTCTGATACAACATACTGAATCTCAAAATCATTATTCTGAGGGAAGGAAGTCAGATCCCTCTAAAAGTGTATATGGTGTATAATTCCATGTATATAAAATTGTAAAAAAAAACTCTTCTACAATGATAAAAAGCAGGTAAGTAGTTGGTTGCCTAGGGAAATGGTAGCTAGAGAAGGGAGGAAGGGAATACAAAGGGGCACAAAGAAAATGTTTGGGTGTATTGGATAAGTTCATTATCTAAATTGTGGTGATGGTTTCATGAGTATATGTATGTCAAAACATTAAACTGTATGCATTAAATATGTAAAGTTTACTATACATCAATTATATCTCAATGAAATGTGAAAAAAGTATATGTATTTAGGTTGGAATGCACTCTTGCATGGGTCTTTCATACACCTATATGTCTCTTTAGATATGCCTAGCTGGCAAGCAAGGCCCTGATTGCTCTTTACTTGGGTCTTTTCTCATAGTTGTGCTTGTAGCACATAACCTAGAGGGGCAAAGTGAGTCTCTTTCCAAGACAAAGAGCAATCTTGCTTACTGCTTGCCATAAAATGGTGGGTCCTCCAAATTCAGTGTTCCTCAGCTGTGATGTAAGCCCACCATACACAAAACATCCATTTTGGACCAGGGCACTGCCTTCATGGGACTTGGGAGCACCATGCTGATGCCCATGCTATTTGCTATATAAGGAAGTATTGAAATCCTTTGTTTTTAAAACCTGAAAGTTTCACATCTTCTGTTAGGATCCACTAAGCGATAACAGCTTAGCTTTCAGCTAGTAAGTAGGATAAAATAAAATCCCTGACACTAAGTTTGACAAGGCTAAAAATTAGGATACTAGAGGGTAAACTGGTGAAGGATGACAGAAAGGCTTAAAAAAATGATATGGCCAATGACCATAACTTATTATAAATAATAATTAGAAATTATCTAGCTATTAGGTACTATTCTTTATAATTAATTTGTAATCTGTACATTTTTCTTATTAAATATTTCTTAAATAAATGAATTTGTGAAAAAAAGTAAACGAAAGATAAGAGTAGACTTAAGAGTTAAGTAACTTGATTAAGATCACATTCACCAATGGTGGAGGATGATTCAAATTCAGACATCATACCAAAGTTTATAGTCTTAGCCATCATGTTATGCTGTATTCAAGAGGGCTTAAATGCATATTATATAGTTTGGCCTCGCCAATGTAGATGATAGGGAACCATTTAAGGATTTTAAACTGAGAAGCCATGGACTCTGAGATAAATTTCAAAAATATCACTTTGAATAAAGTATGAAAGATGGGTTAGAGACAACAGTAGCTCTAAAGAGATCACACGCTAGAATATTTTAACAGTTCAATGAAGATGCCAAATTCAGGGAGAGGGAATAAAAGAGTTGGAACTGAGAGTGGTTTGGAAAAAGAACTGGAAGGATTAAAAAAATTAACTGGTTTTGCAGGATGACAAACAGGAAAAAATCTAGGATGACAACATATTTCTAGTTTATATATGATAGCATTTAATTAAGCTTGGGAACAGGAAGAGGAAGAAGAAAAAGGGATTCAAATGGTATTGCATGCTACTTTATGCCCAAAACTACTTTACATTAATAGTTTTTTCATAACGTTTTTAAGACTAAGATATTATTCTTAAGATATAACAGATATTATTATTTTCATTTATACATGAGAAATATTAATAACTAGTTTTAGTTTATAACTGTCGGGAATGGGATGTGAACATTCTCCTGTATCTTAAGAGACCATGTTCATTCCACTGTAATACAATATTTCTCTAAGAAGTGGCTATTCACTGAGCATCTTACCTGGTTTACATGTATATGCCTGTATGCATTTTAAAACA
This sequence comes from Carollia perspicillata, assembly GCA_004027735.1. Taxonomy (NCBI): domain Eukaryota; kingdom Metazoa; phylum Chordata; class Mammalia; order Chiroptera; family Phyllostomidae; genus Carollia; species Carollia perspicillata. Next base: position 9,287 of record PVKM010021430.1, read on the forward strand.
AGGCTTAGCTTGGAAGGAGAAAGCTGAAGAAAGAGACTCAAGTATCACTAGCATACAAAGATAGTTAAAATTGTGGAAATGCATGTTTGGAGCATGAACTAAGAGAAAAATCCTAAAGCTGAAACCTGGCATTTACAGTGCAGGCAAAGCAAGGGCAATCTGAGAAAAAATCTGAGAAGGAAGAGTCAAAGCAGTAGAAACAAATCCCAAAAGATCTTTATCCCGAAAGCCAGAGTTCCCTATAGTATTCCACAAGCGTTGACATTACGATTGTGTTATGCACAGAGACTTAAGAAAGCCCTGATTCTCCTCTGATACCCATCCCTTCTTCACATAGTTATGTTGACTCAGGAACCTAAGTGTGAAGAATATAGAAAAAGATAGCAAAGTACCATTTTATTATTATCTGAATTGGCCCTAATTACTTCCAATGGAGAGTTCTTTATTAAGAGCAGTTAGAAAGCCAAGGTTGGAGTCCTAGATTGGAACTCATTAATTTCTTCAGATACATGTTGTGATCAGCAGGCTCAGACACATCCTTAGAGTAAAACAAAAAGAAATGGCCTTATCTATAGAATTGGCTCAAGTCTAACTCGCTCAACATTTGCAGGCAATAAAGATGTAAAAATAAATAGATACATGCCTCTGTCTTTAGATTGTGAGAACAATTTCAGATTTAGTTGATCAGTAACTATGAGGTGACAAGATTGAGCAATAATAAGGAAAAAGTGAAATGTATTCAGGAAGACACTGTTCAACTAGTTATTAGAATTGCTCCAAAAATATTTCCTACTAAATATATACAAATATTAGAAACTTAGTTAATATTCAAGATTTGTAGATTTTAGAGAGTTTTAGTTTTGTAGGAAAGCCTAATTATTTAGAAGTAATTATAAACTGAGGCTTAATTATTCATATCATATACCTATATACCAAGTTAATATTAACTAGATATCAATTATAATATCTGGGAGAAAATAAACAATATTTAAAGTATTGACCTTACAAATATCAACACAGAAAATGCCAAAAAGTTCATGGGCTGGAAAATGAAGTGGTGCCCTGATGAAGGAATTTTGAAAACCTTGGTTTGCTGCTTTTTACAAAACACGTAAAGTGATGGTTTTGAGTGCAGTTTTAAAACAAGTGACCCAGTTAGGACTTGCTATGAACTGTAAAAACACATTTTAAAGATATTAATAGTTTAACCATTAAAAAATGCCAAAAAGTTACAAGTCCTCTTTAATTTTAGGTAAAAGTGAATTTACGAATACATGGTGTGTTAAAAACATGCTCATTTGCTCAAAGTGACCTAATTCCAGAGAAAACAGAAACTTTTCTGTTCTTTCAGTTGTCAGAATTTTCCAGATGTAAGGTTGTCTTTAGCCTCCTCATATCAGACTCCAGCAGAGGGAATACTGTATTTTGCTTGGGCACTGGTTTTGCTTCAGGAAGAAATATGTAAGTACCTTTTTAATATCAATATTGCTCAATGTAAGTCCCATATGCACCTTTTTCAGACTTTTCTGTCATATCTTTTGATTGTTCTAGTTTTGGTTCCTGCCGTCTCACTTAACTGCCACGTACCTAGGGTTCCAGACCACAAGTCAATCTGAACCCTCTGCCTTGTTTGTTATTCAATAATCATTCAATGAGAATCTTCTAAGCATCAATGTGCCATCGTCCTGAACTCTGAGAAACTCATAGTCTGACAAGGCTGACGTACAAGGAAAAAAAAAAAAAAAACTGAGACAATGTGATGAGTACTTTAATTGCAACAAGAACAATGTGCTTTACAACTGAGCTGAAAGGATTAGAAGTAACTTAAGATATCAGAGTAGACCCGTGAGGGAGTCCTAAAGGGTAAGTGGAAGGTACTTTTGAGGCACAAAATGGAGCTCCAGGAATAGACAATTTAGATGTAAAAGTATAAACTACATTGGGTATGAAAGTAGTTTAGCATGGCCAGTGTATTCAGAGGAAACGGTAAGTTGGGGCTAACAAAAAGTGTTGGGAAAACTGGGTATCTGCATACAAAAGATGGAATTGGACCTTTACCTTATATCACACACTAAATCAAACCAAAATGGGTTAAGGACTTAAGTGTAACACCTAAAACTACAAAACTCATAGAAGAAAACACAGGGAAAATGCCTCTTAACATTGGTATGGGCAAAGATTTCCTGAATATGATGCCCAAAGCAAAGATAATAAAAGCAAAAGTAGACAAGTGGGACTACTTCAAATTAAAAAGTTTCTGTGTAGCAAATAAAACAACAAAGTGAAAAGGCAAACTACAGAATAGGAGAAAACATTTGCAAACCATGTATCTGATAAGGGTTTAATATCCAAAATACATGAGGAACTAAAATTCAACAGCAACCCCCTCCCTCAAAATAACCTGATGAAAAAATGAGCAAGGACTAGAATGGACATTTCTGCAAAGATAACACACAACGTTACTATGTAATGAAAAGGTGCTCAAAATCACTAATCAGGAGAAAAATGCAGAACCACAATACTACTTCACATCTGTTAGGGTGCTCATTATGAAACAAAACAAACAAACAAAAAGAAACCAAACCCCAGAAAATAACAAGCATTAGTGTAGATGTGGAAAAATTTGAATCCCTGTGCACTGTTGGTGGTAATGTGAAATGTTCCAGAAACAATGGAAAATAGTATAGGCATTCTTAAAAATAAAACTACCTATGATTCAGCATTATCTGATTATATATGAACTGCTATACATTTTACCTAAATGATATACTCTATAACTTTCAGTCAAGTAAACTGCAGCCTACTTATATAGCACTGCAAGTAGAAAATGTAATCTCTGGTTTACTGAAAATTATGTTTATTAGCCCTGGCTGGTGTAGCTCAGTGGATTGAGCGTGGGCCTGCAAATCAAAGGGTCGCCAGTTCGGTTCCCAGTCAGGGCACATGCCTGGGTCGCAGACTGGTCCCCAGCAGGGGACAAACGAGTGGCAACCATACATTGATGTTTCTCTCCCTCTCTCCTGCCCTTCCCCTCTAAAGATAAATAAATAAAATCTTTAAAAAAATTATGTTTATTAATCAGCAATTTCTGGGCTGGAGTGACATAAAAGTTTCATGTGGATTTTAACTAAATAATTAATAAAATTAGCCAATGCTATATCAAGGAATTGCCACTTGTTATCCCAAGAAAATGATCAAAAGGACATTAAGAACGTCATAATTATAAATTAATAGTCCAAACTTAAGGTGACTTCTGAAATAATTTATAACCTGGAAAACATATAGTAAAAAAATTTTCACATAAGCAAAATTGAGTCTTTAATCACTTTTTCCAAGTGTACAGCACAAAACAGATTTGAAACCAATATATTGACTTTGCATGCCACATTAAAAATATATAAAGAGGAATTCAAAATACATAATGAGCTTATCTTTCCAGATTGGACCTACATAAAATCTGTTTGTCATGATTATATGGAGAGGAAAGCTAAAAACTTTTAAACCGACATACTATCTTACACACACACAAAATGAAGTACTAAAAATTTCTTAGCAGTAACAGCAACATGTTTTTAATTTTGAAAAAGTATTTTGATCTCATGAAAAAGTATGTAAAAAAATGTCCCACTAAATTCCATTCGAACCATAGCTCTTCAATCACACAATACTTCTCCACTATTTATGAAGTGCAAATGTGCAATGTTATTAATGAGATTACACTGAAAAGTAAACATTTTCTAGATGCTACTATATAACTAAATATATAACTATGACTAAATAACTATCTATACATAAAGTGGAATGTATTGTTTTTCATAAGACTCCTGCATTATCAAAAACATAAATATTTATTGCTGTCCAAAAATAAGAGGTATATTTTGTAGTGGACAGAAGAATCATTCTTAGTCATACTGCCTATAGCAACTGGTATTTAAATGTTATTCTAGCTTTCAGGCTACATACGGTTAAAAAGAAATCCTAGAAATCCCACTTTTAACTCAAGAGCAACTCTTATGATATATTTACAAGATTTGTAAATACAAATACACTAATGCATTATTTGAGAACAAAGAATGGGGAAAATATGTTTCAGTTTCCACAAAATTCTTACCTGTATAATGCATCATCAATCTCCACAGATTCTGTTGACATGATGGGCAAATGTGTATTTGTGCTGGAAAAAAAAAAAACAATTTATAAGGGCAAGCATGATTATTCAATATTCACATCCTGTAAGGCAGTGGTCCCCAACCTTTTTGGTACCAGGGACTGGTTTTTTGGAAGATAATTTTTCCATGGACCGGGGGGGATGATTTCGGCATGATTCAAACACATTACATTGAAACTCACCTCCTGCTGTGGGCCTAAAAGTTGAGGACCCCTGCTGTAAGGTAACAATCAATTATACATGGGACCAGATTCACCAGTCACTAAAGGAGGGTTTTACAAATCAGATACATATGTATTTTATTATCTACTAATTTACTTGGACTTAAAAAATAGGTCAAAATTAAATTAATTGACTGTCTACTCTCTGTGTGTACTGCAAAATTGTAACCCATAGTTGTTTTATTCTCAGGTGTTGTTTTACCACAATGCACGTTCTCTTGGGTCTATATTTTAGCAATTTTGATCATGCGCCCCATAAATCTTCTCTAAAATACAGTCTCCCTAGATAATCTTCTTCAATCCATGAAATTTATCATATACTCATGATAACTAAACTTATTTCTCCACGTTTGATCTCTCCTCTGACCTCCAGATTTTACACATCTGCCAGAATATCTCTATTCTGATGTCCAATTAATATCACAAACCTAACTAGCCCAAATCAGAATTCATTCAGTTCCCTCTGCTTAATCTATTCTTCCCCGGCATTTCTCAATCAAGTTTCTGGTACTAGCAGCCATTTATTTGCTCAGGTCAAAAAACCTAGGGATCTTCTTAACTTGTTCCCTCATTTTCTCTCTTTATGAGTCCTGTTAGGTCTTTCTTCAAAGGAGATCTCAAAAGTTGATCACGTCTCTATTTCGATCAGTATAATCTCATGCCAAACCACCATCGTATTTTGTCTGAATTAATCTAAAATCTTCCTAACTGGTCTTTCTATTTATACTATGGCCCTTCTCCTTAAATTTAGTCTCCACATAGTAACCTAAATCTTTTAGAATATAGTAAGACATTACTCCCGGACTTAGAACTATCCTTTGGTTCTAGGAATAAAATTCAAATACCTTACCATGCTTAAATGGGCCTGTAAGGTCTACCTCCCAATTATCTCTCCAATCTCAACTTCTACAACTTTCTCTCTTGCTTACTATCTTCAGCCACACTGGCCTACTTGCTGTTCCTCTAGAAAGCCAAGCTTGCTACTGCTGTAGTTTTTACACTTGCTGTTCCCTCCGCTTATAATGTTTTTCCTTCAGATCTCTGAGTTACTAAAATATTCCCTCACAAATATTACACAGAAGATTCCTGATCACCCTATCAATTAAAAGGCTCCCCTTCACCTTAGGTCACTCCCTAATTAATTAACCTGCTGAATTTTCTTCAAATCACTTACCACTATTGTTTATTGTTTGTTGTCCCCTATAGCTCTATGATCCATTAAGAATTCACCACTGTATTCCAAATACCTAAAAGAGCTGGTATTTAATAAGAGTTAACGCTGTGCCCACATCATTTTAAGTGCTTTAGATGTACTAACTCATTTAACCCTTATAGCAACTTAATGAAATAGGCACTATCACCATCTTCATTTAACAGAGAAAAAACCAAAACAACAACAAACTGAGGCCGACAGAGGTTAACTTAAATAACCTTCCTAAAGCCGGAGCAGATAAGTGGCAGAGCAAGAATCTGAATCTAAGCAGTCTAGGCTCTTGGGCACCACACTACACTGCCTACTGCCTCTTATGTAGTAGGCATAAAGAAGGCACTAAAAAAATATCGGTGTCTTTTAAAAGTTAATCACACTAGCGTGACAAAACATACTTATAGGGATGTATCCTTTACCATACCTCGTCCCAATTTTTTCACAGCACAGCATACAAAGGAAATGGTGATAATATAAACATTGGGAAACAGAGGTGGCTCCCTGACAAGCCTGAGACATTTGGGTCTGAGCCTGGGTGACAGCTAAGATCAATATCCTCTTAGTAAAAGTGTAATCCATTCCAGGTTCTGGGAAGCCCTAATTATCAATAAAAGGATTCTAAAAATAATGTGGTAGCACAAAATTCAGTTTTAGAATCCAGTTTTTTAGGCCTGGTATTAATATAAGCCAAAGGATTTGTAAATATAGGTAATCAAAACGTTATCATTGATCTTACGAAACACTGACTGGTACCATTAAATGATATCAGCTTCTGGTTAATTAAATGGATAACTATTAGAAATATTCCTAATCACAATTATGAAAGCAAGCCAGAAGACACCTGTGTTTAAAGATCAATTATCTAATTAAAACAATAATAACCTGTTTTGGCCCTGTAAAAGAACATGAAATATAAAACTTAGAATTACAGTTTTCTCATTTCTGGTACACTTTCTCTAGCTCTTTTCCTTGCATGGAGGGCAAAAGTTTAGTGGGTAAAGCTTACATAAAAATGAGAACAGCTACATTCTAATCAGCTCTGTCACTTAATATGACTGGCATTTACTTTTCAGAAAGTTCTGCCTTACTGGAATGGTTCAAAAATCACAATCAAAGATGCTTTCTTTACAGAAGGGGAGTTTCTGTTCCCATTGCATAACATCCCCCAGGTAGGTGAATTTGGCAGTGCTGGCAACAGCAGGCAATAAGCATAGTATCAAAAGCATCCCTTCAGTCCGGAGTTCGTGGAAAAGCTACAGGTTTATACAAGTCTCACTTTAGATCAAAGTCATTTATCCAACACTACTATCTTTGGCATATTGCATTTTGGTAGAGGGCAGGATGTATTAATCCGCTTTGTTAATTAAAAGATGACTGAAGCAGAACTACACGAACGTGCTTCCCCACTACCACCACCACCAGCCTGATTTTCTAGGAGTGGACGAGTCGTGAAGAACCTCAAAACCAACTGGTCAACAGAGTCTTCGGGATATCCTGACTGCCACTGACTCATTATTACCAAGTTCCCTCCGGTAATATAATAGTTTTCAAAGGAGGATCTCAGTGGAGCATCACGCACAGTGATGCTTTGTTTTTACCGAAAGGAGGGAAAATGTGTTAGGCACCAAGTCTGGGAAGCTCACACCAAGCGACGCGGGCCAGAACTCTCGGCTGGAGCCCTCCCCATCGCCCTCCCTGTCCGGCGACTGGGAGGAAGAAGGATGGTAGACCTCAACCGGAACTGAGAAAGCGATGAAAGCGGTGAGAAGTGGACTACCGCCCCAGCGAAGCCGGGGGCCGCAAAGGCCGGTGCCCAGGCTACCACACCCACCCCGCGCGCTCCCTCAGCCTGTCCAGGCTAGTTCTGCCCCGGCCCCGCGGCCTCTCGCGCGCTCCCTGTTCGCGCGAAGGGTTGAAAAGGAAAGCCAACGCCAGGGTCCTGCTGCTGGCCACCCCTCGCTTTTTCATGCCCACAATTTTCCTCTCACCTGCCGGCCCCCCAGGAAGAGCAGGACGCCTTCTCCCCCTGAGGTGCGACCACAGGCTCAGATGGCTCCATTGCTCCCAGAGAAGCGCCGCCGCGGGATACAGGGAGTCGGAGAAAGGGGCGGGACCGCGGGGTCAAGGGGCGGGAGGTGACATCACCGGAGGGGGCGGGCCTGGGGAGCGCGCAGCCCGCCCCGCTTTCCCGTCTACCCCAGGGGCGTCCTGATTTCCGGTTTGGGTGTGGCCGGGGGGCGGGCTTTGCTGCAGGTGGCCGCAGTGAGCGCCACAGCTAGGGCGGGGTCGCGGCAGATGTGAAAGGAGCTAAAACACTAGAGTTACCCGTCACCTCTGGTTCCACAGCTAAGCTCAGAGGATTGCAGTGACCAACAAAATGATAAGGCTGCGTATCGGAATTCTTGAGTTTTGTAACAAGAAGTGGAAACCCCTTCGTTTTTAAAATATTAAAATAAATAACCAGAGACTAGTAGTAGGTAATTCCAGATTTCCAGCCTGGGATTCCATTTTAGGACGTTATACGTTTGACACATAAGGGTGTGTACTGCATGTCAGGCACTGTCACAGGTTTAATAGAATCATGTGACTTTGAGAGCTATAAATGGCATTAGGTTATCCAGTTTGCCCCCTTCACTTTATGGGTGCGGAAAGGACCTTACAGTCAGTGTAAGTGACCTGCTCAAGGTCAAAGAGCTGGTTTCAGAGCTAGTCACTATCAGGTTAAGTACCACAACACATGTTTAAGAGCCTTGCATCTAATTCTCTTTCCATTGACTCCCCATTCGCCTTTCTCAGAAAACAAGAATTAGTGGCACACAGTAACATTCAGATTTGTTTTTCATTCTAAATAACAGTCTATGGCCATACCAACCTGAACGCGCCTGATCTTGTCTAAATAACAGTGTATAATTGAAAAAAAAATCTGTTGGATTTTTAAAATTGGCATATACCTTGACTGTATGTTACATCGTCTTCTGCAATGCAAGATATTTTACTTAATTAGAACTTTCTGTTTCTGGTGTGGAGGGAGGGTCCAGGTAAACTTGCATTATCCTTTATGCCTCTCAATTCTCTTTTCAAAATTGTACATCTCCAATTACCTGAAAACATCATGCCGCTCATTCTTGTCATCATTCAAGTTTTGCAATCAAACTGGATTGTGTACCATATACATAATCACTAAAATCAAATTGTCTCATTTTTTCAAGGTTCTGCTCTAGGACTTGGCTTATCCCCTGTCTTTTCTCTTTATTCTCAAGTTAATTAATATAAATATTTTTGGTCCACTCCACAAATAATGCCAATTTCTCTAATTCCCTCCAATTTCCCCTTCCTCATTCCTTTCTAAATATTGAATGTCAATGAAACTTTAGGACCTATTGACTAGACAACAATCAGCTGATAGAGGTACAGTGATCCATGATTTCATCAATCTCTTTGGGGGAAGCCAGAAAGTGGAAAATAAATGAAAAAATAATTTCAGAAAGTAAATATTTTGAAGAAAGTTAAGAAAGGATCAGGAGATACAGACTTGGGGAGGAGAAGGGAGACAATTTTAGGTAGTTACAGAGAAAGTGAAACTTGAGCCAAAACCTAAATTAAATGAGCCATGCTAGAAATTCTAGCAGAAGAATATTCTAAACAGAGGGAAATTCAAGTGTAAAATCCTTTTAATTTCTTTTTTAGCATTTATCACCTTCTGGTTTATATTTATTTGTTTACTTCTATATTGCCTGTTGACGTTTTCAAAAGAGACTGGGCTTTTCCTGGAGAAAGAGCCAAAGTGTGGGGGCCATTTGATATGAAAGAGATTCTACAGTGCTGGCTTTGGAGAGGGAAGAGACCACATAGAAACAAAGGGACATGGCCTTTAGTTGCTGGCAGTGGCCTCCAGCTAACAGCCAATAAAGAAGTGGGGACCTTGTTGGCTGTTGGCTGCAAGGAACTAAATATGGTCAACAACCCATACGAGTTTGGAAGGAGACCACAAGCTTCAGATTGGAACACAGTCAGCTGATATCTTGATTTCAACCTTGTGAAGCTTTTGCCAGAGAACCCAGGTGTGCTGTGCCCCCAGTTCTGACCTGCAGAATTTAAGCTAATAAATTTATGTGGTTTTAATCCAGTATGTTTAAGGTAATTTGTTATTTAACAACAGAAAATGAATGTAGTATATTTTACCTAAGACCCACAATTCTTGGCATTTTAACAACCCTGAAATTAGAATGTATTTTTCATAAATACATGAAACAATGGTGCTCTTAAAATTGAGGTCATCTTAGATTTGGTGTAATATAGTACAAATTATTTCAAACATACAGTATAACATATTCAGATTTAATAGATTTTAATGTTTTGTCACATTTACAAATGGAAAAGAAAATTGGAATATCATCAGACTTGTAACAGGTAAGAAAATATAATGATGTTTAGGATTTTCAAGAGAAAAAATGTGGCCAAGGATTTAATATCTAACTAAATCAACTCTCAGGTACAAAGGGTATAAGCTATTATCAACATTTGATATGATATTAACATTCGATGAGACAATTGCTTCTTTGAATAATTCCTAAAGAATTATTTCAGAATGAGCATCAGAAAACCAAAATGACTAGAGATGCCTTGGCCTAAGTATTGGTGCAGATTCTTACAGAAAAGGACACAATCTTTTGTGTTTATTAGCTTTTGTGTCCCTCCTAGTTTATGGCTTGTAACTAATTTTCCTCATTTTCTGTCACCTCATTTCTGAGTTTTTTCTACCCCCCTCCAGCTTTTGTGAGGTATAATTGACAAATAATAAAACTAAGATATTTAAAGTACACAACATGATGATTTAAAATATACATACACTGTAAACGGATCCTTCCATTGAGTTAATTAACAGATTTTCTAATTCTAAATCATATTGTTCTTTATATCTCATATCATTTTCTTAATGTCTTTTAGTTTCAAAATAGTAACTTAGAGTTTTGTGGCATGTCTTTCACTCATGCTTTCATCATCTGCAATGATGTTATGCTCCTTATTCTCTTTTTTCTTTTTTTAATGGTGAATCTATGGATCTTTTTATCTTCTTCCAAAATTACATTTCTAGACAAGAATTATACTTGGCCTTAATGTGTTGTTATTAGGTAAGTCTGAGGTTAATTAGAAAAACATTTGGTAGAATTTTAAGTTACTGGTAAAAATCAAGTACTTCAATTAATGAGGGAAAACACTTGAGAAAAGCAAAGTTTCAGCATCCAAAAAACTATCACCATTGGCATCCAAGGACCAATCAACCAAGGCCTTCAAAAGGTCTAGGCTGAATTGCAGCAGCATTTAGTTTGTTTTCTGCCTCAATAAATTTTTAAGCCCCAAATCTCAACCTGGAAGTTGCTCTTTTTTTTTCTTATAACTTTGTGTAGGACATAAACTTGATACTTTTTGTTGCTAATTTTTATGTGAAATTGTCACAGGAAATAAAGTTAACTCTCTGTCTCGGGCCCCAGATAAGCCACCTGCAGCAGGCCTCAGACACTTTATGCCCCTGCTGGCACCTCTCTGTCTCGGGTCCTAGATAGCTCCCTGCTGACCTTGTACCAGGCTCCAGATGGTTTACATCTATGCCCCCCCTTGCTTGTATCACGACCCCTCCTCTTCTCACCTCACTGTAAGAGTATTTAATTACCCACCTAACCCCTCCTCGGGGCCCAGAATTTGGAAATTGCCTCCTCTGGATCTGCACGCATGAATAAAGGCTTACTCTGTCACCCCAAACGGTGTAAGAGTCTGTTTTTCTGCAACAAAATTAGTATTTCTGAACAGTTAGTGTGAGGCTGGCTTCCTAGTCTAATAAGCCTTGGCCTATGGGGAACAAAATTGTATTCCAAGGACGTCAGGTATCTGGCCCAAAGCAAGGAGGGAGTCCACATTCCAGAAGAATCGTGAAGTGCCTTACTAAACAAAGGAAAAATGGGTTTATTATAGGAATTTGGGATTGTGTAGATGCAGGGGTGTCCAACCTGTGGCCCATGGGCCACATGAAGCCCAGGATGGCTGTGAATGCAGCCCCACACAAAATCAGAAATTTACTTAAAACTTTTTTTGCTCATCAGTTTTTGTTAACGTTTATTTATTTAATGTGTGGCCTAAGACAACTCTTCTTCTTCCAGTGTGGCCCAGAGATGCCAAAAGTTTGGACACCCTGGCTGTAGAGTTTAAGAGAAATTAAAGTGAAGTTTTAAAGTGTTTTGATAGGCTCCAAAGAAAGCAAGGCTCTATGTAAAGGGGTCTACATTATGGCTAGGCTGCAACATGGACCCAGGGTGCTGTTTCATTGGAAACTAAAAAGTTTAAATAGGTGTGTGTTTTTAACTCAGTAGAAACTTCCTTTGTTTGGAATGACCTTTCTCCTGTCTTTCCTTTTGATTCAAAATGGCTTAATCCAGCGCCCTGACTCACCTGCCTCCTTTTCTTTTGCAGGACCACTCCCTTAATCATCAAGGACAAAGAGGTTCTGATCAGCATGAAATAATCTTAGGAACAAAGTTTCAGGTCTGTTAACCCCGGAGATAGTTTTGGTCAAACCAGGGATAACATCTAGGCCTCAGTTGTGTTTCAGCTCCAGAAAAACTCCCTAGATTGCATGCTTGTGAAACCAGTTGAAGCAATGCTATGGCTGACATCAGGACCAGATGCCCTGATCAAATACCCGCTAGCACGGACTAATCAGGAGAGACTATGACCCTCACTCCCTTAGTCACCATGATTAATGATTTTTCCCTGTATAACTTATCCTCTGACACCATCAGGTAGCCAGGTCTTTGAGTGTTAGCTCACCTGTAATTCTGGGCATGGGCCACTTCCAAAAAATAAACACTTCCTTTTCTTTGCTGCATACTTCTGTTTGTGTCAAACAGACCCTGTTTTTTATCCAGTAACATATTGTTTCCACAAATCCTTTTTCTGACCATCCCTGGGTTGGAAATAAAGGTTGTCTCTTTGTGTCAAGGTGACATAGATCTTCTATCCAAGAGTGGGATATTTCAATCTTAATTAAAGTCTTTTGAAGAACAAGTTTTTAAAAATCCATGACTATACAGAAAAGCACCCTCTGTAAGTAAAAAAGTAGTAGCTACTCTAAGTGTGTGTGTGTGGGGGGGGGGTTGTGACACTTTACAGCATGTTCTTGAGAGAAATACTATTTTCTGTTAACTTTGTAGTTGGCTTTATCTGTGTCTATTGTCTGTATGTGATAATTGACAAAGCAGATTTTAACTTTCTCAGTTTTTCCATGAATATCCTTTATTCTGCTCTGAATTCAATCCAGGATATCATAATACATGTAAAATTGCCCCATTTGATTATTATATAGCTGTACACGTATTAACAACGGAAGTAAAAATTTCAAGACATTTTACTATTTTATTTAACTACTTAAGCAAGAGTGACTAAAGATAAAATATAATAAATTATGCTCCCAAGTTTAATCTTCTGCTAATAATGATAGAAAATAGATGACAAAATTGAAAATCTTTAACTGGAGCCTCTAGTCCTCATGGCTTTCTAGACAATATTCTGTAAACGAATCAGGATATCCTAATTGGGGGTGAAGGCACCTCGGTCCCTTTATGAAAGAGGATGTTCAAAGCCCTATTCTAGAGATCCACATTCAGACACTGTCCGACTCAATTGCCATTAAAGTATGCTGTTGCATTTTATATATTTTTTCTTGACTGAAACAATGTTCAAATCATCTTTTTTTCTCATCTTTTCTTTCTTTCCTCATCTTTGTTTGATTGGATAGCAGACGGTCTAGCCCAATGAGCATCAAACTTTTGCCCTCATTAGAATCACCTGGCTTG
>PVKM010021431.1:0-22585 GCA_004027735.1 Carollia perspicillata
CTTGGGAACCAACAGGAGGGGAAGCTTGAGCCCCTTCATTCCCTCTCCCTCATTTCATCTTCTCCCCTTGAACCGCCGGCCCCTCTGGTGGGAGACAGGGTGAGGAGGGGTTAGCAGAAAGATGCAATGGCTGGTTTACACTGTCAGTGTTGCCTTGCTTTGTCTTTTGCTTTCAAATGCCCTCTGTCATGGCTGACACCCAAGTGTTAGCCTTTCCCTGTAGAGTACATCATACATTCTTCAGAGACACCCCCACTACCATGACCACCACACCGCACTGCTCCTCACTGTGAGGAATGCATTATTCCTGACCTACCTGCACAGCCCCTCCACACCGTGGCACATCCTGGGATCCCCTCCTTCAGCAGGCAGCCTCTGGCTGGGGTCCCCTTCGCAGTCTCAGGCCCTGTCGCGTTCTGCAGAACCCACTAGGTCCTTGGGCACTTCCCCCCCACTGGTGCTCCGCCCACCAGGCCCCTCCTTTCGCCCTAACATTGCCAGTTTCCCTAGCCAGCTTCCTATTTTCAGACTTACCCAAACAAAATTTGGACAACAGACTTTATCCACCCAAAGCCCAGATACTCCAAGAACTGTCCTTTTCTCTAGTAGCAGCAGGGGGTGGGTCTCTGAGCCTCTGTGAGCAAGTTCTGAGACAGGAGGTAGGATTCCAGTTTCCTTTCTGGCAAAGACTCCCACCCCGGAAAATGCTGCATTTAATGACATCGGTTCGTAAAGGAGTAAGGACAATGGCAAGCTTAATAATGTATGCTTCTTTTTATGTACATCTGATTATGCCTTAAATGAATAACAACTTTTCAGTGTGAATATATAATTATGATATATTTAATTGCTCTTCTAAAAATCAGGTTTTGTTAAAATCTTTCCAAACCACGTAAATGTGTTTTCACTTTCCAAATTGACCAATTTGCATAGGCTTTTCGCAAATATAAAGCAGAGAACTAAGGAATGCTTGGAAATATTTCCATCCAGCAGTTGCTTCTCAGTGCCCAAAACTTAGCTGACTGTTCCCTGCTGAAAACTCTGGTCTCAGGATCACTGCTCATTTAATTGATGGCTACCGTCTTCATCACACAGCTGTTAGCCCATCAAGAAGGTAGTTCATAAACTTGGCAATATACATTGCATTAACTTTTTTGCCCTAAGGTTAACCAAGGAATTATTTTTAAATGTGCTTTTGATGTGCTGAGCTTCCCTAATAAATATGATTAAGTAAAATAAGTTGAGAGGAAGAACATTAATTCCATGAAGACTGCTTAACATTAGGCAGGAGGTTTATATTTGAGCAAAGGGAAATTTAGGGTTTGTACTTCATGGCTCTTAAAGAGTACTTGGCTGAGACCCAGACACCGGGCCTCTCCCTTTGTTGGGCTAAGGCAGGAAAACACTGATTTATCAATCAACATGATGGTCTTCAATAGAGTATGTTCAGGGTTTGTTTTTGCATAGCATTTGCTTTTTTCTTTTCTTTATATCAAAATGAGCATTATATTCTTTGCTAGAACAATTATAGAGGATATTCTAAGGTATAATCAATGATCGGAAAAAAACTGTGTTGAAATAGTAACCTCCTAAGACCAAAATGTGTTTTATAAAAGAAACATTTTCCCAAAGCTTGTAGGTAAATGTTCTATTAAATATCAAAACTTCTTTAAATAACATCCATTTACTCACATTTTCAGAAAAAAAAAAACAATTAAAATGCACTTGCTGTTGCTACTATAACTACCCTCACTGCTGCTATCCCTTCAAATCCACCCTTCTGCATGCTATCGTTTTGACCCTCATTCACTCATTCAGTATTAGACTAAACTCAAGGAAGGAAAATAAGCTACGTGGCATTTAGAACAACAAAGAGTATACAGGTCAGTAGAAACACATTTTGTTATATAAATGCCCTTTTAAAATTTCTATTAGGCTTACTAATAAAAAGAGTCTTAGATTTAAACTTTCTATTATCTGTCCAGGTCTAAAATGATGTATTAAATTTTTTTTTTATATAGTTAATTTGGTCACTTCGTTCTGTGCTAATCAAAATCCCAAAATGACTGTAAGGACGATGTATCAGTAAGGAGGTGATGGCAACCACCACTGAAGAGAAGAAATTAATTTATATTTGAATGGGATCCTTTTTTTTTCAAGTACAAAATCAGTACTCTCTGCCCTCTTAGTACAAAATGTACTTGCTGGGATAAAAATATCCCATCCGGGCTTCCTGGACTCTGCTTTGCCTCTGATTTAATCTTGACCGAAGGGGAAAATCACAGTGTAGATGTCCGTAAAGGGGGAGCATCTGGTCTTTTCTTGGGATGGAAGGACGGTACCTTCTACAGTAACTGCCTTCTCCAGATATAAACTCCATGTAACCATTGCTTTATTGACATGATATCACCCCATATCACCATACTTGTGTCTTCCAGTCATGAATATCTGGTAAGGGAGACATAGACGTGCTCTAATAATCTGGTACAAACTGAGTTGTGCTCAATGGCACCAAGGAAGCTCAGACTCATGGGGGGAATGGGAGAAGGACGTAGGTATTTGGGAAAGTGTTCTGAAGTGCAATTCAGTTGAAGTTTCAATATCTTCAACAAGGTGGAGGAATACTATGGACCCAGGAAAGAATTTGCACAGGAAGTTGAGGGCTCAGATTGCATTCTAAGAAGAGGCTGAAATGAGGGAAGTATAGAGGCTGTGAAGGGGTGAAGTGGGAGACAAAACTGTAACAGGCTGGAATGCCTTACTTATCCTTTCGTAACCCCTTTCGCTATTTCTATTTGCAAGCACATAAACATACAGTCCATTTCCAGAATGTGTCCACACTACCACAACATTATTCAGAATCCAGAATTTGATGCCAAACAGTTCATGCATTTCGCCTCGACAAATCCTTTATCCTATAATGAGCGCATCTCAGGAGTCCCAAGTCAGTCTGCCCTCTCCAGCTTTTGGTACCCTTTCTCTTCACCATGGTTTTCTACATCAGGGGCCAGCAAACATTTCCCAAAAAGGGGCAGATGGTAATATTTTAGGTTGCACAGGTCCAATAGTCTTTGTCACAACTACTCAACGCTGCTGTTGTAGCATGACAACAGCCATCGACAATACATAAAAATTCAGTATGGCTGTGTTTCAATAAAACTTTATTTAATGCTTTGCCAATGGTACTAACACTTATTGGAGTACAATTAATTCTACTTAAGGTGTTTGTTGTTATTATTTTTATTGTTCTGTTGGACATGAATATTTTATTTTGATTGTACTCTGAATTTGATGAAATACGATATTGTATTTTTATGTAACATGTACAACGGCATTAATTTTTGAAAAATGAAAATAATAAATGTCTTAAACTGTAGGTGGAAGACCAGATTTGGAGCATTGGTTGCAGTTTATAGACCCCTGTTCTATGCCCACCAATGCCTCAGTCTTCTCCAAAGAATCTTATTTTTTCCTTCTTTTTGTCTTTGCTCCAAGTAACTTTCCTACTTGTATGAACCCATCAGATTTCCTGCCTTGATGAACTGGGGCAGGACCTAATTTTAGAGGTAAGGATGAAAAAATAAAAAATAGATCTTTTCTTATTAGCCCTTAAGATGGAGGATTTAGAAGACAAATTTTTAGCATGATTCTAGGGTGCTAGGCTACCTGAAGTGTCTCCCTTACTTCTAGTTTTACTAAAAAAAATTTTCTTCCAATTTAGCTCTTTTGGGCTAGGGCATGAAAATGGAACTAGGTGTGCGCTATATCCTAGGAAGGTGGTCAGTCAGAAGTAGAAGGATGAGAGATGAAAAACATTGGGTTGCCATATTTGTAATTCCCAAACTTAGTTACTGAGTGCCTACTATTTGTCAATTCATTGATTTTTCTCTAATTAACGTAACATGGAAACAAAAAAAAATGAAGCATTTTAAACTTAATCTCTATACAATAGATAATCATCGAAGATTTTTAATCAGAGAGAAATGTTTCCAGAATTTAAGGAAATATAATTGCGATAAAAATGTACACTAAGGACAAAGAAGGAAAAAGAGCCAGTGTGCTTTAGTTAAAAGGTCTCCGTGGTTGCCTGGTGGGAAGGGAGAGGTGCATAGGCAGAGCACAGGATTTTTAATGCAGGAACACTATTTGGGATGATATTTTAATGGTCGGTGTGTCTCATACATTTGTCAAAATCCATAGAATGCACAACACTCAGAGTGAACCCTTTGTAAACTATGGGGTTTGGGTCATTATGATGTGTCAGTGCAGGTTCATCAGTGAATGCCCCACTGTGGCACAGGATGTTGACAATGAGGGGAGGCTGTGTGTGTGTGTGAAGGCAGGGGCATATGGGAAATTTTTGTACCCCCCAGTCAATTTTGTTGTGAACCTAAAACTGCTCTATTGTTTTTCCTTTGTTAAAGTCTCTGACAAGAAATATTCCCAGTTGTAACTTGTCAGATGGCATTTTTGCCATTTATGGCCCAAGCAGGTACTGTTAATAGGCCCAAAAGACAGAAATCTCTGAAAGAGAAACTAGATTCGGGAGGCATAAGGAGTTTGCCTTAAGACTGTAGTCTAGACCAAGTATGGCCTGTCGATTAAGCAGTAGGCAGGTTTTATTTTCCAGAGTGGCTGCCACAAGAGCTTCCACCCCACATTTCTTCTTCCTGTGTGATGCTGACACTCCTCTCATAGAGGAGCAGAGGTTTTTGTTCCTCCCCTTGAATCTTGGCAAGCCTGTGATGACAGCAAAGTTGATGCTATGGAACTTCCAAGGCTGGGATATAAAAGACCATACAGATTTCACCTGGCCCTCTTAGGACACTTGTTTTGAAACTCAGCCACCATGCTGCAAGGAAGTGGCAAGTGCACACAAAGTTCAGGGGTAACTTTCTGGCTAAAGCTCCAGGAGTTCGAAGCCAATAGCCAGTATCAACCACCTGAGTCACAAGATGACCCTAGCCCCAAACACCATCTTCTACAACAGCATGGAAGCCACCAAGCAAAAACTGAGTCCAGTAACACCTGGAACAATGGTGGAAAATCACAGTGATTCTTGTTGTTTTGTTGTGATTTGTTACATGCCAACAGATAACCAGGAAGTACCATGGGTACAAAACAAGAAGTAGCCCAGGTTCATGCTTGTTGCTATTTCATAAACCAGGAGAAATAATAGTTAATAATATCATGTCTAGTTTTTTAATATTTTGAATGAGTGGCCCAAGATCTCTTTTAAGAACCACCATATTGCCCACCTTTCTCCAGTGTGCTATGAAGATTGACAGGATCCTGCTTTCTCCAAGGCAAATGGCTTACGTGAGCCAGCAGGCTAGGAAAATATGCTTTATGCTCAAATTGTGATCCATGTATTTAATTTTTCAAAAAAATTACTCATCATTCTATAGATACTGGGCTGATAGAATACAATTTATTTTTAAGAGTAACTTTGCAAAATTTATCTCCTTATTTTCAATGTATTAACTCATCTTTTACTTTTTCTACTGATGCAGTCACATATCTCCTGGCATCACTACAAATCTGGATAAGGCCCTGTGGCATGTACTTTAACTTAATTATAGCAGCAACTCCAATGTTCTATCGTTCACTTGGACGCAATGAGATGCATGACTTAACAGGGTCACATTCCTGGGCTAATTCCACTCTTCAGTCAGCCAAAAGGCAGCTGCTTGAGCACATCCAAGAATGTAGAATATGGCCACTTCTACTTCCAAACCAGCATCCTATCCCTTCATCATCAGCACACAGATCCTCTCCCACTTTAGGGCAAAGAATATTATCTCCCCTCTGGCTTCTGCTGCCCATTCCTTCCTCTAATTTGTATGACCACACTCGTTATTTCTCTTTGTGATCTGAGAATGATGTGCCCTTGCTATTGTTCAAGTCGAGATCTTCATCTTTCTTCTTCAGCCCACTCCTTGCCAACTTCTTGGACACTTTCTGCATAAATAATTCTCTCTTTCCTGTGTCTTCATCTACTCCCTCTTTCTTGACTCTTGACCATCTGCCCATAAAATGTTTTAAAATCCTATTCTACAGATTAACTCTTCCTTGTTCTTTCATCTCTTTAGAGACTTCCTTATCTCCTTTTTTCAACCAGCCTTCTTGAAGACGTTGGCGATATTTTTTTCCCTTGCCCAATTCCTATCCATTCCTTATTCTGGTGTCATGTGGGCATTGTCCGCATCGTTTGAATTGCTTGGTTCAACAATGAGCTTCTGAAAGTATTTTCAGTCTTATTAAACTAGATCTTTGTAAGTCTCTAGAGATTTTTGACCATTCGAACCTTTGAAAATAATCTAACTTCCTTGATTTCCATGTAACTCTCTCCTAATATGACTTATCTTCCCTCCCTCTCTCTCTCCTTGTCTTTCTCCCTCCCTCTCTTCACTCTTTCCCTTTTCTTCTTTCTTTCTCTCTCTCAAGAATATATACAGTCTTATATCAGTCAGCTCAGGCTGATATAACAGAATATTACAGATTGGTTGGCTTATAACAGAAAATATTATCTTGGAGGCTAGCAGTCCCAGATCAAGGTGCCAGCCAGTGCAGGTCCTGGTGAAGTTTTTCTTCCTGGCGAAATTTCTCTTCCTGGCTTTCAGATGGCAACCTTATCAGTATATCCTCTCAGGAACTTTCCTTTGTATCTGTGGAGCGAGAAATCTTCTCTCTCCCTCTTACAAGAACATCAGTCATATCAGATTAGGGCCTCACCCTTATAACCTCATTTAACATTAATTACCTGCTAAAGATCCTGTCTCCAAATACAGTCACCTTGGCAGTTAGGGACTCAGCACACGAATTTGAGGAGTGTGGGGGGAGGCACAGTTCAGTCCATAGCACTGTAATTTGTCATATAAAAAGTAGGCAGAGGCACATACTTCCAGGTTTGCTTGGAGCCCTTCATGAGTTGTTGGCTTTCATTTCTATGCCTGTTACTTCGGTGTCCAAGATGGATGCTACAGTTATAATTATCTCACCCTTAGAGAGCTTCTTTTAGGGGCTGAAAACAGGCAAATATATGTGCTGGGTTTATTTTTAGGAGCAAAAAGGCAATGGCAGCCCTCAGACTTCCCCTTATTTCTTCCTGACCAGAACTACCGCACATGCTCACTAAGGAATGGGGAATTTCCAGGATTAACTCAGTCTAATCAACATCCACTTTCCCTGGAATAAGGGTGGGCATTATTTTGCAGCACACAGGGCTCTTTCAGCCATGGAGGCAAAAGGATGCTGCTGATTTCTCTCTTTCTGACTGTTCTCAGTATTCTTCATAATGTCCTCTTACTCAAACTGGCCCCTTAAATTTTGATTTTCTCCAGGATTTCTTTTCTGGACTAATATTCTTTCTATACTCTTTTCCTAGATAGCTGCATTCATGTCCACTGGTTGCATTACAACTTCCCAAACCATTTTCTCCAGTCTAAGCCTCTATATATCCAAAGGTCTTCCTGGCATTTCTACCAGAATTTCCCACAGACATCTCAAAGTCAACATGGCAAAAAATGAAACTCATTTTCCCAGCCCCAATGCCACACATTTTCCAACTCTTTAGTATTCTCTCTATCGTTTCCTGGAAGCATCCTATAACCATGGACCCAAACAAATCTCTGTCGTCTTTGATGCCTCTTACTCCCTTCCTACCATATCCATTTAGTTACCACTTCCCATTGTCTACTTCTTAAGTATCTCACAAATCTCTGTCCTTCTATCTCTACTATCACTGTCTTCTCTGTCTAGCTTCAATTCCTACCACTTTCCTACTGTCTTATTACAATATTTATCAAGCCAGGACCTGTTGTACTAATACACATTTTTGTTTGCATATATTTCATCACTATCAAACTTTCCTGTACAACAGGCAAGAACCTTCTCTTGCACGTTTTTGTATGCATTGCAACTACAGCAACATGGTAAGTCCTCAGAAAACTAAGTTCAATTTAGCCTCCCAGAGAGTTCAGATATGTTTACCATTCTCTGCCACAATTACGTGCCATAGCTATGTAATCCTAGTTACTGCCTCATTTTTCTGTTCTCTTTCATATGAGTTGTCTAAACCTACTGTTTCTACTTCCTCTTCTCCTATTCCCAACAAAGAGGCATCTAATTTGGCCTGGATGTGAGGACAGGCCAGCGAAGCTTCTATGGGAAGGTGATGTCTATGCTGGGTCCTAAGGGATGCACATGTGTTGTATGCAGAAGTAGACAAGCCAGGAAAGGCAGCGTAGCTAAAGACACAATTATGAGAAAGCTGGCATGTTAAAGAACTACAAAAAGCTCTTCCATATTGGACCAAAGAGCAATAAGGGAGTCAGGTTAAAGTCACATCTGGAGTGTGGCATACTCTTGAGGATTTTGTTTTTTTAATGGGGTGCTATTGAAGGATGCATATATGATTAAATTTGCACTGTAGAAAGAACACATAATAGTGCATGGGAGGGAGGGTAGACCTCTTCATCAGGCATTACAATAGTTCAGTGCAACACGACAATGAGGGCCTAGTCCAAATTTGGGACAGTGGAGAGACAGAAAAGAGGTTAGTGCACACAGAGACACTTTCCATGGGACTCAGTGACCGATCAAATGTCAGGGATCAGGAAGAGGAGGGAGTTTAGCTGATTCCAAGGCTTCCTGCCTTGATGGCTGTGTGGATAGTGTGGCCTTCATGAAGATACAGGTGCTATTAAGGAACTAAGTAGTTGCTATGCTTACACTTGTGAACAGATGAGTTTTGAAGTGAAATGTGGAGATCCAGTTTGCATTTGTATGTATCACACACTCAGGAGGGAAGACTGGAGACCGATATTGGAGTTTCATGAGTACATAAATGGAATGTGCAAGCGTGACATACATAAAATGGGAAGAAAGGTACATGTGGCTGCTGAGGTCATGGGAGTAGGTGAGAGCTCCAGGATACAGAAGAAGAGATTGTGTAATCACAGTTAAAGGGAGATTTTCATACTATATTTATAAATATGCAATTTCTGTGTAAGCAAACAAGTTTCTCTGTTCCAGGTCCAAGTTGTACGTTCCTCACTTCTGACGGTGATTTCAAGAATGACTTGTTTTAGTCATAAAGGAAAGTATTTGAACAACAACAATAAAAAGAGCTGACAGTGATTATCTCTTGATTATAAAATATTAGGGAAACTCATTAAATGTATGTGTACTAATGTTGGTGGCACCATATGCTCTGCAATGATCAATTCTTCAGTCTACTGATTTATGAATAGATTCCCTGTCCTCTACATATGGTATCCCCAAACCTCACCCTTCTGCTCTTGCAGTGTCATAATAACATGACACTCAGAGTTTTTTAAAACTGTAACACAAACTCACATTCACTCCTCGATAACACACTGTCAATAATCTGATGGTAAAGTCAGAATGGAATTTATTCTGAACCTACCAGCACTTAGCCATGTGTTCATTTACATTTACAGTTTCTCATATTTGCAAAGATAAGATATTTTTATATTTTCTCAAAGAAGTCCCCCAAATTATAGGAGCTACAGTTAACCTTCGCGACTACTAAATAAAGACTGTAATGCAAATGTTACAGACAATAGATTAATGAAATTAATATTTTAACTCACTAAACTAAATCAATTCATTTGAGAACTGGTTCTTACAGTCAAGTCTTCTGTATCAAGAGTTCTCCACCCTCGTTGCGCTCTTGACTCACCTGATGAGCCTACAGGGCTGAGAGTCACGACACTACGCTGCCTCTGTTAATGCTTCTTCTTTACATCTTGATTTGGGGGATCTGGATTTTTGTCCCAATTCTACAACAAAACAGCTTCTTGACAAAATCACTTAACCTGCTTCCTATCTGTTAAGTGAGAGGTCTGTCTACCCGATAGGTGGTGTCTGTGTTTCTTGCCTCGTCCAGTGCCTCCAAGTGAACACCAGTCTTTGCTGGTGGTGAACACAGAGTTAACAAGTCCAAAGACACATTCTCAAGGAAAGGTCCCAAAAGGCAAAGTAGAGGAACAAAGAAATGGAGTCTTTGCATTTATTTTAAGATAATCAGGTCACTGATGATTCAATTACACAGTTGTTTTTTCTTATCTGGAGAAATTTTACTATAACAAACAGACTATTTGTATTTCATCTGCGATCAGTTATTGACAGTTATTGATAATTTTTCTGACTTGGAATTCATGATTAGATATATAGCGACTCTGTATTTTGTAACCTACGTGAGCTAGTATTTGGGTTTTATTCTGTTGCTCTTCCACGGAGGACAACCCCCCGCACTGGCACCTTCACCTCACTGATGATGCAGACTCCCGTCTCACACTCCAGGTGTGAAGAAGGGAAGCATTGTTCTCCACAGTGGCGTGTTCTCCTGCCACTGACTACTTTAGGCCTAGCACTCCTTATTAAAAAGTATTTTTCAACCTATTTTTTTCAACAAATAAATTCCATCTCTAATAAGAGCAATTAGTTATATATGAGAGAAATCATTTGAATATTTTTAAATTCCCCTGGGACTCTTTGGGCAGTTTGCTTTTGTTTTGTTAACCTCTTTATTCCGTTTCAAGTGGCATTTCTTACCATGTATGTGAATTTTTTTTTCTCCTTTTAGGCAACTCAAAGGAACCTGTCATGTAAGAGAAAGAGTAACTAAACAAAAGACTTAGATTCCAGTCCTTCCTCGATAGCTGTGTGAAACTGGTCAGGGTTCTTACACTCTGGGAAACTCAGTTTCTTCTTCTGTAAAATTGGAATATAAATATGCATCTTGTCTAACTCATGCAGTTAGTCAATGATCAAATGTCATATTTCTACCATGTTTTATTTGACAGGAAGCTATTTGCTTTGGGGGAGGGGAATCTTTGACTGCAAACTCTTTGACTAAATGCCAACTTAGAAAGCTATATCATGAAGTGTGTCTCAAATAAACAATTTATATAACTAAGCTTTTCACCTGAGTGCGGTAAACCACAAGAGGCCTGATGTCTTTCCTCACTAGTTGAAAATGATTATTTACAGTCAATATTTCCTTTCATTTAGAAAATGCCCCCCTAGGAAGCTATTATTAGCAGAATTTGAGAATATGATGTTTCTGGAGTATTTAAAATAAGATTGACTTGGGTAATTTAAAGGACCGCTATTGATTGATTACTAAATATCCTGAGTATCTATAAAATTATTTCCTTGCATAGCATTATTTCTCAAAGTTATGTAAGTCAGCACACACCAAATGTGTGATGATAAGCATTATGGCCAGGACTAAGGACTCATGGACATGCTGTAGCAAAGACAGGTGTTCGAGTGGAGGCACTGGACGAGGCAAGAAACACAGACACCATCTATCAGGTAGACAGACCTCTCACTTAACAGATAGGAAGAAGGTTAAGTGATTTTGTCAAGAAGCTGTTTTGTTGTAGAATTTGGATGAAAACCCAAATCCCCCAAATCAAGATGTAAAGCTGTTTTAATGAATTATTCCACACTAAACATCAAAATATTCTCCTAAATTTTCATACTGAAAAAGCAATTTTTTTCAACTGTATGGGGTGAGAAGAGAATATGTTTAAAATGTAGGGAGGCAAACTATTTAGGTTTTCATCAAAATTTTAATAGATTTCCATTTTATAGTTTGATGTCATATGAGAGATTTCATTTGCATAATACCTAAATTTTTGGTTCCAACATATATTTTCTATTAGATTCTGAATGCCTAGTTAAAACATATTTAATTCAGTTGCTTACTCATATTTGCAGTACTGGTCTTAAGTTGGGATTTAATTACAGAAGTCTTTATACTAAATTAATCTTATTGGAGTTCATTTTATTATTCTTATGCAGCAAATTTCAAAAAATTAACTTAAAGGAAAAAAACCCAGGACATTCTCCTATAAACTCTTTCCCAGTGGATCGATCCACTTTAAAATCTCCTAAACAGCCTGATGAGGCAAATATTTTTCCTTACACATTTTCAGAGTAATGATTACCAAGATGTGGGCATCATTAAATACTGTCAATTCCACAAGATTACTTTGTAGGGTGTTCTAGACATTTTAAATCTGGACAAAATATGAGGCAGGGGAAATTGCCTAGAAAATTTAGTGAAGACAGTCTTGGCTTTGCCACTGGAGTGGGGGAGGAAGCATTACGTACCACAGCCTTATGCTACAGCTGTTCCCAAATTCTTGTGTGGCAGTTGCAAATAGGAATGCTTTCCCCATAAATGTCTAACTCCAAGGTTATGGCCCTTTCTTTAAGAACTAGACTTTATCCCAGTTGCTCACTCTTAAGAAAGAATTGCAGTAGGTGGATGCAAACTTGAGTATCAAAATAGAAATTGCTCTTTCTGATAAAGAGAATAGCTCCCAAACATCATGCTGGTAAGAGAGCCTGACTGTGCTTGAGTCTCAGCTCTCAAACTGACTAATGTCTGCGAATCTCTACGCTCCCTGGGGCTCATTTCCTCCAGTGTAAAATGATGACCCCTGTGGGCCATTCTGTGTCAACTCCTAATCCTCCTAATGTCTAACTGTTGTTCAAAGCAGGCTCCTGAGTTCTTTGCTTAAGGCTAAGGCTACACCAGAAGTCATTATTTTATTTTGTTAAATTCAGTGTCAAAATCCTTTCCTGGTGAATAAATAAATAAATGAGAGAATAATGAGTGGAGTGGAAACAATGACACATGCAGGGGAATGAGAAGGCTGGGTATGTATTCGTTCATTGTTAGAATGACTGATAACCTAGATTACCATAAGATGTGTCAGATATATCAGCAGAGTGAATGGAAAGCATGCCTTCTAGGAAAAAAAATAACCTCCCCATTTAAGGTCAGTGATTTCTGTGGGGCAAATTGTTGCTGCTTTCTTTCTGTTTTATATATATAAAAAGAGCAAGCTATACTTTTACATAAAATTCATTCAGAAAACAAAATGAATGAACTCTGAGAAGTGTGACAGAGGAATTTAACTATCCATAGCAGGATACATCTTGTGAAAATTACCATCATTTTTAAGAGATGAATCATCCATTGTAACCACTATGACACAGTTTAGAAAGAACAAATCCTGGCAAAACCTGGATTTGTACCCTCAAAAGAAGGGGGTCACATCTTTCTTGTTTTACTTCACATTCCTAGACCTTAGCTTGGTGCATGGCATATATACTAAGTGCTTGGCAAGGAGGACTTCTATGCTGGCTCTCCTGGTTCAGGATATTTTTGGAAGCAAAACTGAGGTAGAGCTGTGTGCTAGGATCTCTCCTTTTGCAGTACAACCCCAAGGCATTAAGAATGAAGGAGAAAGAACAGAAAGCAAATTGAAGGTAGTGTGTACTCTTACTAAGCCAGTGGCAGATGCCAAGAAGGACAGTCTGGTTCCCTGCACAGCATGTCATCCAAATGGTCCATGTAGAGCCCCCGAGTCTCAGAATCACTCTTCGGTGGAGATGAATTTGTTTGCCAGCTCCTATTTATGTCTCCTCTCAATTTACCATGTGAGGTCCTGATGCCCACAAACCTGAGTGGTGTTACCTGGCCCTGCTGGGTAGCTGCCAGACAAGTCACACTGCATTGTGTCATCTAAGACCAGAAGTGCTGCAAATAGGTAGAACCTGTGGCTAAGCCAGGTTGAGCTTCACCCTCAGAGCAGCTCTTTCTTCAGAAGCATCATGGAGATGGTGCCAAAGGCCAACACCCTCAGGGCACCCAGCCTACCAGACTCAGAGGGTTGGTGGGTCTGTGCACCGAGCAAATGGCTAAGTTGCAGGAGACAGGCAAAGCTAGCTAAATCTGGAGAGGTGATAAGTTGAGTCAGGGACAGTGTGGCATTTTAGAAAGTCATTTGACCAAATCTTAGTTTCTTCAGCTCTAAAACAGTGATCATATATATGTCTCCATATGTCGTAAGGATATCATGAGGATAAAATGAGAGACAACACTTCAGTCTTCCAGACCCTCTCCTTCAT
This sequence comes from Carollia perspicillata, assembly GCA_004027735.1. NCBI lineage: Eukaryota > Metazoa > Chordata > Mammalia > Chiroptera > Phyllostomidae > Carollia > Carollia perspicillata. The sequence continues at coordinate 13,960 of PVKM010021431.1, forward strand.
CTCTCGCATGTGCCCCATTAATCTTTTATGCAGGAAAAATTCACCCACCCACCATCTCCCTGTCTAACACCAGGTGCTGCTAAAAAAAAAATCCCACAGCCAATTAAATTGGTATTACCAACCTCAAGTAAGCCTCCCATATGCAGCTGGACCAGGGATCAAACCCACAACTTAAGTATGTGCCCTGAACAGGGATCAAACTTGCAGCTTTTGGGAAATGGGACAATGCATCAACAAACTGAGCTACCTGGCCAGGGCACAAAGCAGCAAGTCAAAATGTTGGTATAGATATTGAGAAACTGAATAACTGTGGCAACTAAGTGAAAAATCCTTTTCTAAGTCTTACTCTAAACACAACTGAAAGAGAACCTAATCATTTTGTCAACCAATAGGTTATTCAAAATTATTTTTGATAATCAAACTCTCATTTTTGCTGTATAACTCAGAAGATGTTTAAGAAATTAGATGGAATTACTGGAAAAAAGTCCTTCAATTCTCATCTAGTTATTTCAGTCAAAAGTTTTCTCAGGTATTCTATTAATAAAAGTGAAAAGTAGAGAAAGTATAGATATAGAACTCTGTCCCATTCTCACAAAAAAATACTGTTGAACAATGGATACTTAAACTCCTTGGGGAAAAACTCTCCATTAATCTCATTAACAGATACATTTTCAGTATCTTTTATATGTTTAACAATTGTTACCAAATTTTATAATGCATTATATTGTTTTCATCATTTTTATGCAAATATTAATCATAAAAATTCATTTAGAAGAAAAGAGTTTAATACTTAGAACTTTATGGTCTCAGGACTTACTTAAAATTAAATATCAAAGTTCATATTTTAGTGCAAAGATTGCTCAAAAATATTACCAAGCATAAAGGTGTATTATGATAAAATTCTGTAGAAGAAATCAAATGAAAATAAGATTACAAGGGGAAAAGACTGGCATAGAATTTCCAGATTGTTCATGAATATTTTAAGTGAATTGCTGAATAGCAAATTGTGATTGTATGTTGATTCCACAAGATATAATTTAAAGGGCCATATATTAGTTTTATCTTAAAATCTCAATAATTACAACATGCCTGTGATATTGTGATTTATAATTAGAAATATGTATTTGGTTCCAGTTCTGGCACAGAGCTCCTAAAATTCTTGGGATGTCCTCAGTGAGAGAGTGACAGAGGTGTCTTTTGTTAGGTTAAAGATGTGGCTTTTGGACCCCTGCTAAGGATGGGCATTGGTTACCAGGAGAACCAACCAGGTGGTTAGAGGGTTGAAGTCTCAGCCCCACACCTGTGACCTCCTGGGAGGGAAGGAAGGCTGGAGATTGAGTTTAATTGCCAATAGCCAATGATTTAATCAAACATGTGTAGGTAATTAAGGTTCCATAATACCCAAAGGGACAGGGTTTAAAGAACTGCTAGGTTGCTGAACACATGGAGATTTGGGTAGAATGGCCCATTTTTAGAGGACATGGAAGCTCCAAAGCCTTTCCTGTATACCTTGCCCTATGCATTTCTCCTACCAGGCTGTTTCTGAATCTTATCTTTTTATAATAAACTGGGTGACCTAATGAGTAAAACGTTTCTCTGAGTTCTATGAGCATCTTTAGCAAATTAATTGAGCCCAAGGAGGAAGTCAGGGGAACCTCTGATTTATAGCTAGTCACTCGGGAGCACAGGTGACAACCTGGACTTGTGATTGGCATTGGAAGGCGGGTAGCATTTAGTATTGTTGGAATGAGTCCTTAACCTGTGGGATCTGATGCTAATGCCAGGAAAATAATGTCAGAATTCAGATGAATTGGAGGACACCCTACTAGTGTCTGAGACACTTGTTGGTTTGGAGGAACCCCACGCACACACGCAGGTGAAAATTGGTGCAAAACCCAAAAGAGGCCAACATATGGTTTTCTGAAATGACTCACAATTATGGTGAAAAATATTGTCAACATACAACTGTGTGGGCGGTCCACCACTCCCCAAAACTCTTTAGAGCTTCTATGAGCACACAAAGTTTGGGGATCACAGCTCTACACAGGCTACCTCTGCTTGATCATCTCCCATGGTCCCCTCTGCCACCCACTCCAGTCCGGACTACCTTATCACCACCAAGGCCACTCTTGCTCAAGTCACCAATGTTGGGCACATTATTGATCCAATGGACACTAGTTATATTGAATTAAAATCCCACCTTAGTCAAGTATGACCTCATCTTAAGAAATTATATCTTCAACAACACTATTTCCAAATAAGGTCATATTCTAAGACACTGAGGGTTAGGACTTCAGGGTTGAGGGCACTTGAGGGCATATTCAGGGCATATTCAGGACACTTGAGGGTTGAGGTGGTGGCAGGGATAGGGGAGGGATGCACAATTCCATCCAAACAGTGACCAAGTCTCACAGTTTTCTTGTTAAACCCTGAAAACCCATTCGCTTCTCTTGATTCTCCAGATTTTCCTCCTACTTCCATGGCCCCTCAGCCTGTCTCCTTCGCTGCCTTCTCTTCTGCTACTTGCCCCTCAGTGTTGGAGCACCAAAGCCTCCATTCTGAGCACATAGCTCCCTCTGCAATCTCTCCCTGTTAGAGCCATCATGCCCAAAACTGTGCCATCCCCAAACTGCCAGTTACCTCTTGTTCTGACCTTGTCTCTGAGCCCCAATCCAAGTATCCACCTGTCTACTGAAATACCTCTTAGTAACCTCACAGACATTTCCCAACTTAAAGTTCCCATCCCCTTTCTCCATCCGCTCTCCCTCCAGTTCTATCTCAGTAAATGACACCCAGATCCCCCCCAAGTTGCTCTTGCCAGCAATTTGATAATCACCTTGGAGATCTTCCTCCTTAAAATATACCTCGAATCCACAAAGCATTCTCAGTTTCCCTTGATAATGCCCTAAGCCAAGCCACCAACATCACTCTCCTAAAAACATTGCACTTTTGGTAAAACTCCAAAATTCAAAGCCTTCAAGGTCCCACATGTCATAATTAATTATTTAGGAAATTCCGCCTGTGTGGGACTTCAGTCTTAATTATTTTATTAGAGCATAGACATTATGAAACCAGAAGTTTCCTTGTAGATTTTCATCCAGTAGAAAAGAGAACTCTATTTATTGCACTTGCATGGTCTCATAGCACAGTAACCAATTTTGTATCTATTAGAATTTTTTTCCTGCATTCCTTTGGCTTTCTCATTATATAAATCTCCTCCATGAATTTTTCTTTGAATCAGCCTTGTGATCCTGCTGGTTCCCTCATTAATTAAGAACACAACTTAAGAATACAACTTTTTACTTTGCTCATTCTAGAACTGAAGAAGGATAATGTTTTAAACTGTCCAAAAATCAGCCTTTGCTTTAGAGGCGGCCCAAGCTGTCCAAGTGGCCTCCTGTGCTGGAACCAATTACACAGAGAGGGCTTCTCCATGCCTCATCTCTCCTGGACTCCGGGGGTCGCTCTCCAGGGGCACTGGAACTTCACTCCTGCATCCTCTGTTTCTTCTCTTTTTCTCTGTAATTTTAATTGGAAAAGTTTGTCTCACCTTTCTCCTATCTCACCAGAAATAGCACTTCAGAAGTTCTCAATGAGCAATACAATCTTTGAGACATTCTTTTAATTTGAAAAAGTTGTCTAAGGAGCTATAATTAGCACTAAGGGAAAAAGCTCCAGTATCTTCAGTACCACATTTTTAGTATTTGTTCTTATAAATAACGAATTACGTCACTCAAAATAAATGAACATAGTAAATAACTATTCAAAGCGAAGTGGAAAATTTTCAACATCATTTTGGTATAAAAAAATCTCTGATTAATGTATAAAAGCAATTAAGGCAATAAATGTATGTGTTAGTTGTTGTTTTTCTTTAATTTTACTTTACATCAAGTTCTTAAAACTGAGACCCCCTATGTTAATATGACCTGATTATTCCAGCTAATTCATGCCTTGCAAGATAAGACTCTAAACCAGTAATTTAATTAACTTTACCATTTGCTTCAGGAAGTTCTTACAAGCCAATTTATCAAGGCAAACAGTTTGCTCCTGTGGGCAAACAGCTCTCCAATCAGAACAGCGATTTGCTCACCTATGCAAACAGCTTGTCCATCAGAACCTTGCTTTGCTATGCTCACCAAACCTATTATTTTTATTTCATGGGCCTTAGCCAATCCTACTCAGTCTTTGCTTTGAAAAACTCATCTTAAAACACTTGGCCCAGACCTCTAAACCCTATTTTTTAAAAAAATAGATAAATAATCCTTCTCTAGCTTCTTCCTTTTAAAATAAGGTGATAATCTTTGTTGCAGAAAGTTTAGTAAATTCAGCTTTGCTCTCAAAAAGCCATTGGGCAGGAGTCCGTCAATATGCTATAATCAAAGAATTATCTGGTACGTACTGAAAATCTACTGTTGTAGCAAGCTTTAGGATAGCTTTCAAATTACTCTGCAGTATTCATTGGCTTATACCAAGTACTGCATGTTAAAGATAGAGTTAGAGCTCTGTAGATACTTGCAGTTTACAGACAACAATGTTACAGAAACATAACCCAAACTGTACTGGGCAAGTGGTGTGTCTTCCTCATTCTTCTACATGACTGTTCTATGGCACCCACAGAGAAGGCAAAACCATGAATCAGTTTTGAAATTGTTGGGCAGTCCATCTTACCCACTCGACATTCGCTGTTCAAAATTCATTCCTGGCAAATTTTTGGAAGAAACAGTTTGTTTTTGAAATTCCCATTTTCTTTTCTATAATTTTTCCTCTATGCACTCTTTTAGGAAACCAAAACCTTCCTACATGTAGGCCCCTTTCTTTTATTGCTCACAGGCCTGGACCTTATCAGTCATTCACGCCTTGCTAAGATTGGGTTTCCAACTACCCTTTATCTTCCCTGCCTCCCCTCATCTCCTGCCCTAAATCCCACCATTCACTTGCATTGTCTCCTCCATTATACTTCCTCCCAAGGTATTTTCACTTGAAATTTTCCCCCCTATCGATAAGATGAAAGGGAAGAAAGATCCCTATCGATAACTGGGGATAAATTTCAGAATACTAAGGAAATTTTGCCAGGACCAGAACATTCCTTACACTTATTCCATTTAATGGGTCCGTTTAGTCTGTAGGAAAGCCCAGTTATACTGACACTAAGGTATTGAGATTCTTGTAGTGAAATGGGCAAAATTATCCAATAGAAGAATAAGCAAAGATACTATAGGAAGCAATTGGATAATCCCAACTGTGACATTCCAGAGGACAACTGGCCCAGACACACCAACAATTCAGTTTCATGAAAGAAGAGGACTACCCCAGGTCAGAGATCAACAACTAACTCTGTTCTACAAAGCCCAGGTCGTGAATGTTTTAGACTGTGCACCGCATGGCCTCTGCTCTGATCTGCCTGTATAGGGTGAAAGCGGCCATAGAACTTAAATCAATGCAAGTCTGTTCCCATAAAACTTTATTTACAAAATCAGGCAGCCTGATGGATTTCTCCCGCAGCCCTTGTTTTAGGTGACAGACTTAGGTAACGACACAATGCTATCTATAGGCCTGGTGTAGGCTTTATTGAAACAAACCACCTGTAGAGACATGCGGGGTACAATTGGGGCAATTTATTATGATTTGGACATGAGATAGGATAGTTTTGTTGACAGAGAAGAACAGACAACGTTCACTGACAAAAGGAGATCACTCAGTACGTATACATATCATAGTATTTCATTTGTTAAGAAATGTGTATAAATAAAAATTTAAAGCTGTGTCTTGAAAGTGCTATTAGTGTTGGGAGTATAGTGTTATAATTTTCTTATTTTTTACTTCTAAATTTTTTTACAATTTATATTCATTGATTTTGTAATAATGAAAGTTCATTTTTATTTAAAAAATGCAAAAACAATTACTCAAAATCTTTGAAAATTTATATGTTCTTTGGGTGACTAAAATGAAGAAAGCCTTAAAATTTCATCTTTTATTTTTCATATAATTTTATAGTAAATGTATAAATAAGCTCCTTTCTTTTTTTTTTGCTCCTTTCATTTTAAAATATATTTTGTAGAATGAATTAAAACAAACCTGATTCCACAAATCTCCAACTATTTTAGACTTTTTTTTCTAATTTTTGGTGGTATTTGGAACTGTCCTCAACAGAATAAGAAATAGATTGCCCACAAATTTGTGGCCTATAAATCACATTTATTGTCGCCCACAGGAAATTTTATACTTAATGTATGCAATGAGTTATGGGCAGCAATAAATGTGTGTCATTAAAAATATATATATCGCTATTAACTCTGGGTTTTACATTTTATTAAAGGAATTCTGTAATGCATTTCTAAGTGGTTGTCATTTAACATATCTGAGACTAAATTTACACGAGGTAACTATTTTTCAATAAGGTATATTGTTTGACTCAATTATTTTATTTTATTCTATCTTACGTATTTTATTCTATTGAGATTTAAGTGTAGTGGCAAGACCGATAGGGGATGTGGGGGGCAGGCAGGCTTCAGTAGCAGCTTCCCCAAGGTCCCTGACCTTCCTCCCTGTATTTCCTTGGTTCTCAGGAACTAGCGGGCTTGCTCTGCTGTGTTTAGAGAGTGTGTAACTGTGTCTCCCTGGGCTTATTGTTTTATTATTTTATTTTACTTTGATTTTCTTCCTACAATAAATTTAAGAGTGTAGCTGGAAACCTTTTATAGGCACATTTGCTCGGTGCCGGCTCTCCGACATACGTATGTAGTGGAGAGTTAGAAGAAGTCCCTGGGTCAGGCGATGAGCGCTCACTGGGCAGGTGCTAAGGGCACTGAGGCCGGAACAGTGGCTTCCACACCAACACACTGAGTGTTCTTGGATAACACATTAGACCTCTGTGAGCTCCCCATTTTCTCTTTAAAAATGAAGGCGTTTGAATGACTTTCCCTCTGAAGGCCCATTTAGAGCTGACACACCATGACTTAACTAATGGTGTATCTCATTCATTCTGCTTCCGCTTTTCCATTTTTCCATCACAGGTGAAAGAAGGACCACCGCAGCAAACACAGGGTAGCTGGCTTCTTCTCTCCCAGGGCCAGGGCCCTGCTGTCATCCCCTATTCGCCCAAAGCCACTCCTCCCCAACCTGCTATCCCTCTGCCCTGAGCAGCCAGGGTCTGCTTTGTTTGCTCTTGCTGGCTCTCCAGGGACCCCCAGTCCCTGCATTTGTACCCCTCTATGCACACAACAGTTTGGAAATGACTATGGCTTTCCCTCCCTGCACCTTCTCCTGAAAAGTCTGTACTTCTTTGAACTCAGGCTAAGGTCAGACATCATTGTAAGGGCATCAGGTGTGGTTATGAATCCTGACTTTCAGACTCTAAAGCTCACGCTGTTACGCTCCACAGATCACCATACTGATGAATTCTTCAGTTCTCCTCCCAATTTTCCCTTTTGCAGCCTGCGTTCATCTTTCTGACTTGCCTCTATGACATCTTAGCCATGAGCAGCCCACATCCAGCTGTTTGACACTTGGACCAGGTCATTTTTTAATGTTCCTCTCTCTTCATATGTCACAGACCTTTTTTGGTACTTTTAGGAAAAATCACAATATGAAGCTAATAATGATAAAGGCCAGAAAAGAAATCGAGACAGTAAAATTCTTCTTTAATAACATATTGCATATAGAATGCATGCCAAAAATGAAAATCGTTAAAAAATAAAATAAGTATTGCAATATAAAATGGGAAAAAGTTCAGTGTTTTGGATTGAACTCGGCTGCCCCCCAAAATGTGTCCAAGTCCGAACCCGTGGATCAGGGTCTTTGAAGAGGTGGTTACGTGATCAGGATAAAAGCTCCTGGACTAGCTGGCGACCTCTAAACCCAGTCGTAAGTGTCTCATCAGGAGAGGAGAAAGGCCCAGACACAAGGCAGAGGCCATGAGGAGAAGGAGGCAGGAATCAGGATTGCCAGCAGCCTGAGAGTCTGGGGGAGTCCAGGGGTCCCTGAGAGAGCTCAGGGCCTCCAGAAGGAGCCACCCTACCAACACCTTGATCTCAGACTTCTGGCCCCCAGAACTGGGAGAAAACATATTTCTGTCGTTTTAAGCCACCCATTTTGAGGTAAGAAACTGACACAGTGATGCATTAGTACTTTTTATTACAAAAATGTTTTTTCTGAAAACGAACAAAAGAGTTTTACCTACGTTTGGTCTATCACAGTAATGTATAAAGAAATGAGTGAATGTTGCATTCATTCGTAGAAATGAATGTAACGTTTCTACTTTACGTTTCACTTGTAATGTAGAAAATGTCTATTTTCAAACCGTACCTTTGCCAAATTCTCAATGACTTCATCAACACTGATCTGTACATAGTCATATTCACTACACAAGCAAAATCAGATTTGCCCACCTATTCTCAATCACAGTTGATTGAATCGCACTTTTTATTCATTTTATTTTATTTTAGGAGAGTTTCTTTCACATGAAGTTGCAGACCTACAATAGTTGGAATAGTCTTAACTTCAAGACTAAGTTTGGTAGAGAGTCATAAAAATCTGTTCTCACAATAAATTCCAGGAATCACAATATTACCCATGCCTTTGTTTTGCTTTCTAGTGGCTTTAAAATTTCTTCCCTCAGAGACAAAAA
>PVKM010021432.1:0-22605 GCA_004027735.1 Carollia perspicillata
AAAAAAGAATAAAATAAAGGAGAATAATATAAGGAGCCTCTGGGACATCTTCAAATGCACCAACATCCAAATCATAGGGATGCCAGAAACAGAAGAGGAAGAACAAGAAATTGAAAACTTATTTGAAAAAATAATGAAAGGAAATTTCCCTAATTTGGTGAAGGAAACAGACATACAAGTCCAGGAAGCATGGAGTCCCAAACAAGTTGGACCCAAAGAGGACCAAAACAGGACACGTCATAATTAAAATGCCAAAGGTTAAACATAAAGAGAGAATCTTAAAGGCAGCAAGAGAAAAGCAGAGAGTTATCTACAATGAGTTGCCATAAGATTATCAGCTGATTTCTCAAAAGAAACCTTGCAGGCAAGAAGGGGTTGGGAAGAAGTATTCAAAGTGATGAAAAGCAAAGACGTACAACCTAGATTACTCTATCCAGCAAAGCTATCATTTAGAATGGAAGGGCAGATAAAGTGCTTCCCAGACAAAGTAAAGCTAAAGGAGTTCATCATCACCAAGACATTATTACATGAAATGTTAAAGGGACTTATTTAAGAAAAAGAAGAAGATCAAAACTATGAACATTAAAATGGCAACAAACTCACAACTATCAACAACTGAATCTAAAAAAAAAACAAAACCCACAACAAAACAAACAAACTAAGCAAACAACCAGAACAGGAACAGATTCACAGACATGGAGATCATTTAGAGGGTTATCAGCTGGGAGGGGGAGGGGGAGAATGGGGGAAAAGGTACAGGGATTAAGAAACATAACTGGTAGGTACAAAATAAACAAGAGGATGTCAAGAACAGTTATAAAAAATTGAGAAGCCAAAGAACCTACATGCACAACCCGTGGACATGAACTAAGGTGGGGAATTGCTGGAGGGAAGGGGGTAATGGACGGAGGTAGGCAAAAGGGGAAATATTGAGACAACTGTAATAGTATAATCAATAAAATATATTTAAAAATGAAACTTTCTCAAACAGTAAAAGGAAGCCACAGGAGATTTTATGTAATTTTCAGAATTACATAGTGAAGTCTCTGACAAATGAATTTTTTCCCTTAAAAGAAAACTTAAGAAATTAATGCCTAAAATTAATTTCCGTTACAATTAAAACATTAAAAAATAGAGAATAATCTAAAAGCAGGTTGAAATATTTAGTTCTTATATTAAAAACATATAAAGATACATTCTAGCTGAGAAGTTTATGAAATCATTCTCAGAGTTAGTAATAATAACATATTTGAAAAAAGCATAATAAGTATTTTTTCAATATTATTGTACCATATATCAGTGCCACACTGAAAGAGAGATTAATACTATGTGTCCATGAGAGTGGGTATTTGTTTTAAATTGGATGTAGCATTAACATTCAGATCATGAATTACTTTTGAGTACATATGTAGTAGATGTGCAAGGACTCACCCTGTAGGTCCTGGGACTTGTGCCAGATTCCATAGTTGTGTGAGCTAATTCCTTATAATAAATCTCTCTCTCTCTCCCCATATATATGTATATATGTACATATAGTGTGTGTGTGTTATCTTTGTATATACTTATATATATATACATATACATTGATACAGATAATACATATTATATGTTCAGATACCATTAGTTTCTGTGAAGAACCCTGGCTAATACAGTTTTTGGTGAGAGTGGTTCTCAGAAGACTCATCCTTATCAGAAGACTCATCCTTAATATTAAGGATGAGTCTTCTGAGTTGTTCTGGGGCTTTTGGAATTGGCTGTCTAACCTGATTAGATTTAAAGATGCTAGTGACTGGATTTCCAGTAGCAAATGAGGCATTGATAGTCCAAGGCAGAATGTGGCAATAGAGATACCACCAGTTGGTACTGGTTACCAGACACTGATAAGAATCAAGGATCTGAGTGACTGTGTTTATGATACTTTCGATCATTTTTGCCAAACTAATGAATCTAATGAGATTGGCTGGTTGTTCCAAAGGTCCCTGGGCAAAGTAGTGAAAGCAAAGGATGAGCTCAGGGAGTCAAACTCCCAGCTCCTGCGCTGGGTAGACGACCTGACAGTTCCTCTCTGTGCCCTGAAGGTGATCCTCATCTGCTGCAGCACAGGGATGAGAGTTGAGCCAAACCCAGAATCTCACCCTGCAGCTGACTGAATTAGAAGGCAAGTTGAACTCCCAGTCTTGCAGGGTGATGAGGCTGGGGACACTGAACTCCTGAAATCTGATGAGTCTTTGCCAGTGGAAGAGACCTCTTCACTACCACTGGGAGCTGCTGCCTCTTCCCCAGTGGAAGGCCTCCCCTCCCTGACTGAGGGGCCTAATCCTGCATTGTCTGGGGAGCCATCCCCCAGCTCCTACCCCTCTTTGCTCCTAGACTCCTGAACAACGAAGTGTTCCCAAAAGGAGTTACACTGGTTTGTGTCTTTCCACAATGCCAGGTCTATGAGGGGAGACCTCCCCAATAAGCCAATAGAGTCACATGTGGGTTACACATGGAGAGGTGACCTTACATGATAGAGTGAGCAGAGCAAGCAGCTGCCCCAAAGCCCTGGTCACCGGCAGTGTCTACCAACACAGAGGCAGGTGTCAGTCTCAAGGCCAGCGGCCACAGTGGTGACATACATCCAGCGGAGTGGGAGTCCCATTAGGCTTTGAGTGTGACCCATGGTATAGCCAAACTTGAGCTGTGGGTGGTCAGAGCTCTGAGTTCTCATAGCCCACAACTGGGCGGCGGTTCCACTCATATCAGTGTCCAGATGGAGTTCTTATCCAGGTGTCCAGACTTGTGGTTTTGGGCATTCTGGGCCCCTGCTAATGGTATTCCAGTTATACCCCATCATGTCAGTCTTGACATAGCACTTGACATAACTGTCATGGCTGACAGCGATTCCATATTGGATTGTCAGAAGGAGGCCATGAAGTCTGCTCTGCTCTCGCTCTATACAACCCATAACTAGACAAGAGTCCCTGCAGACCCTGGAAGATGAGGTGCAAAGTGTGACACACGAGGATGTTCTCTACACTGCAAAAGAAACTTGAGTGTTCTAATTTATACAAACTGAAATCTGGGGAACATGTATGGGAAAGGTTATTAAGAGTATGGGATAAAGGTAGAAGGAACATAAGGTTGGGTCAGGCTGGATTTATTGACATGCTAAGCAGACATCCACATTTAATGTTAGAGCTCAGGAAGTTAGAAAGGACTCAAACAATTTGTTTTGTTGGTCATCTGTAATTTGGACCAAAAATTAGTGAGTTAAAAATGCTGGGCCTGTTTTTATTGAATGCAGGGGAAGAAATTCAAATACTTAGGGAGGTTAAAATGTTAGAATGGGTTTGTCATTGCAGACAAACTCATCCTCCCTGGGAGGACACAGAGGCCTACCTCTTACCATGACTGTGATAAATGAACTTGTGCGGGAGCCCCAGTGTCTTGTAAGAGCTCTGATTGCTCTTCTCTGTCGGATGACATACCCAGTTAAAAAACCTAAATGCAATGGAAGTAATTGAATCCCTGGATGGTAGAGGTCAAAGAGCTAGAGAAATCCTCTTACGAGATAATTCAGATCAGGGCATTCCCATGCTCAAAATTTCCTGAAGGCTCCCGTTTCACACACAAGGCCAAAGCTCTTTGTGCTGCAGGGCCCTGCAGATCTTCCTCCCGCAGGGGTCTGTTCCCTCTTCCAGCACCTCTCCCCGACTCCTCCCTTCTCCACCCCGCTTCAGCCACAGGGACTGGTCTGTTATCCTGGAACTGGCAAGCACGCTTCCACCTCGGTCCCTTTGCACGTGTTCTCTCTGCTTAGAGGGATCTTTCTCAAATTTGCATGGCTTCCTCCCAACTTTTTTTCAGGATTTTACTCAAAGGTCTCCTGCTCAGTCGAGTTCACCTTGCTAGCCTATCTAGAATGGCAAAAACCAACACTTCAAATGCTTATGTCTCCCTGCTTTGTTTTTCTCCTTGGCACTTACCACTATTCAACGGACAATATGTTTTAATCAATTAATTTATTTATATTTATTTATTTATTTATATTTTATTGATTATGTTATTATAGTTGTTCCAATTTTCTCCCTTTATCTCTGGCCTTCCTGCCCCCCTCTACCTTCTATTATTCCCTCCCCCACCATTTATTTCATGTCCAGGGGTCATACTTAGAAGTACTTTGGCTCCTCCATTTCCTATACTATTCTTAACCTCTCCCTGTCTATTTTATGCTTACCAATTATGCTTCTTATTCCCTGCACCTTTTTCCCCATTCTCCTCTCTCCCCTTCCCCAATGATAACCCTCCATGTGATCTCCATGTCTGTGATTCTGTTTCTGTTCTAGTTTACTTAGTTTTAGTTTTTTAGGTTCAGTTGTTGATAGTTGTGAGTTTGTTATCATTTTACTGTCCATAGTTTTGATCTTCTTCTGTTTCTTAGATAATCCCTTTGGCATTTCATATAATAAGGGCTGGGTGACTTCCCCAATCTGGCAAAGGAAATAGACTTCCAGAATATCCAGGAAGCTCAGAGAGTCCCAAAGAAATTGGATCCGAGAAGAAACACACCAAGGAGCATCATCATTAAGTTACCCAAGATTAAGGATCTGATGTCTTGATTCTTTGAGTCAGTGCATGACACGGGCTGTACTTATGAACAAACTGTGTATCACTTTACACAGATTCTACACAGAGAAACTTTACTTTTCCAGATAAAGGAATGCAGTGCATTTTGGATATTTTTAATGTCTTTGAAGAAACATTTTAGTTTAGCTATTTAGTTACATAGTCTTTAAATTCTGCCCCTATGAAAATAGAGTACTTAATATAAAATAAAAGAAATGAAGCCAAATTGCTTACACCTAATGTTGTTATATGTTACATTAAGGTTAAGTATAGATTATCAAGCTAAAAGAAAGGAGCAGAAGGCTAGAGTACAAAGTGTGGTTTCCATATGTGGTTAACCTATTTCTCATTTACATTTCGACAGCTGCATGTGTCATTACAATTGTCCACACAAGGTCAAAGCCAAGAATAATGTTATTCTCAGATAAAGTTTTTCTCTTCTTGGGAAGTAATAGAAAAACATCACAAAGATGCCAACTAGATCTTTGAGCATAATATATTAAAGAAACTAATACCCTGAATTTACTATATTATTACAAGTAGTTAAATATTACTGTAGAATATGAAGCAATATTAGTTTTCAAACTAAGATTGATGAATTAAGTTTTACAGTGCATTTTTTTAGTGTATTTTAATCTAGCTACTCAGTTTCCACTGTTTTTGATAACTTGTGGCACTTCATTTATTATTTTCTAACTTTTTATTTTAGACACAAATATTTGATAGCAGTAGTTTGAGTCATTATAGATTAAGAGAATAACAACTATTAATGAGCTGTTTTCCTGTTGAAACTCAAGGTAGACCTTTAAACAGTGAGGGTTGCACCTGGAGCTAGTTCTCTGGACATTTCCCAAGATGCTTCTCAGGGCAGTTATTACTCGAGGTGATTTGTAATGATCCAGAAATTGGTCCTCAGCTTTCTAGATATTGCAGCTTAGTTTCTTAACTCTCTGAAAGTCATTTTTCCTCTCTGGGAGAGACTCATACTACAAATTGAAAACCCTGATGTATAAACATGATGGCTAATTTATTAACCTACAGTAATATTTTACCTCCTAATCGGGAAGCTACATGCAAAGTCAAACTCTACCCAGGAGTTTGCTTAGTGAGTAATTGTGGAATTAGGCTCTTGATTTGAATGTTTCAAGATACCGACTAAGGTAGCCTAATGCACCTAATACATGACGATTCCCTGCTGAGACCATAAGGAGAATGCCGTATGTCGCTTGCATGTGCTCCAGTAAGTACTCACAGCTTCTGTCTTGGAAACTTTTTTTTTCTTCTGGCTAATATTTTATTCTTTAGATGTGTTATACATCTCTTTAAATAACTTTGTACTATTTGTGTTTTGAATCAGTATGGATGAATTTATCATTTATTTTTCATAGGAAATGCCTATTTCCTTCATTTTAAAGTTCTTGTAGGCAGAGGGTATGCAGCTGTTAAAAACCTTTAGCTAAATATATATCATGTATGTGTATATTTTAAAGATAAACTGAGGTAACTGTCCATTTATTACCTTACAGATCTGGTTTATTATTTGGTCTAGTAACATGAAGGGTTTTAGAGATGTTGCCTTCAGGATAGAGTCTGAAAAAAGCAAATTATTTTGCTTGTGGTTCCTGAATGATCACTTATTTTCTGTTGGCTCAAAGATGACTCCAATGCTATTTTAGGTGATACTTTCATCCCTAGGTGGCTGGAGAAAAGGTGTAGAAAAGGTGTGGTAATATTAAGGTAAATATTACTAAAGTAGTCGCAGGTAGTTGTTACACGTACTCCCTCTGCGGCTTTTCTTTGACCCACTGAATGCTACACCCAACACCCCAGTGCCAGGTACTTCACGTGGTCACCCAGAGGCCAGCTGTCTGGATTTCCTCAAGTCTCAGCCCGTGGAGGATGTGTGATCCCTTGATGTTGAAATAAAAATGGCTTGAAATTCCAATGTGTCCCCAACAGAATTGATGGCGATTTCTCCTAGTCACCTTTTCCTCTCAATTCCTTTTTCCTTGAAGTTTTTATTTTTCTTGGGTCTTTCCGCTACCAGCTGTGGACTCCTTGCTTCTCTTTGTCATTGGAAAGAAGCCACTTTTTACTTCCTCAAACACAACTCATAGAACAGTAAGTGGTTTGTAGCTGATGATTTGTAAGTCATTTGACAGGTCTGGGGAGCTACATCTAAGGAGTTATTTCCTATTTAAATAAGAAAAATACCCATAAAAAGAAAAAAACATAAAATTTCAAAGCAAGGATAGCAGGTTCAGAGCTAAAACAAAAACAGTTATTTACTTAGAGTTTTTTAAGTTATACAGTATAGGCCAACATAAAAAAAACTAATGATAAATATTAAACATCCTTGCTTCTAAAATTCCATCAGCTACCCCTTTTCCCCAAGGGCGCTGCTTAAAGTCTGTCTCTGTCTTCAGGTCCCAGGCCCTGCCTGTGGTCTGGGGCTGGTCTGGATTCTCTCCACCCTCTCCCATCTGCAGTGCTCTCCCCTCCTCTATATTGCTGCCCCTAATTCACTTCTTCTCGGGCTACTGTAGAAAACCCAAATTTATATTTGTGCAGTAGAAGTTAATTTTCTTCAGCCTTCAACCATCCTAACTATGTGTGCAGAGCTGTCTTTTTACAACCAAAGTCTGCAACAAAGTTGATTTTCTTATAAAATTTTTTTTTGAAAAATTCTGCTACTAGCAGTCAACCTCTGGTCCTTGGCACCAGTTCAATGCCAGCAGGAATTCCTAATTTGGGGTGCAGTGAAGAAGGAAACTTTACTTAGTGCCAACAGCTCAGCGGTAGGCAATACAGCATGGCTGAGACAACAGCACTGCTGTGGAACAGGTGGATAATACTGCAGTGTGGCTGTGACAATGGCATAGGAGGCTCCGGGGGCCAAGCCTCTCTTCAGAGAGGCAGCTTTGCTCTGCCATGGTTTACTCCCTTTGCTCCTCACTGGTCTGTAACCCTCATCTTGGTGTTTCAGCTCCACCCAGGGAAAGGCAATCTTTGGTGGAAAGTGGAAAGTGTGTTCCCCAAAACACAGGGAAGCTGGCTTATATAGACAAAAGAGCCTACCCCTGGTCCCTGATTGGTTAGAATAAATCTGCTCTGATTGGTCAGAGCTGCATCACTCCAATGCATCACTGAAGAAAGCCTCAGTCCTATTGGTTGAAATGTGACTCCAAGAACTCCTTTATAAGGGCTGGCTCAGGTGGCGGAAACACAGCCTGTCAGGCATTTTGGATCTGTCTTCTCTCTGAAGTACAGTTGTGTAAGAGGCCCCTGTGTAGAAATGGCTGCTGTTTTTTTTTTCTTTTTTAATTTGGGTAGGGTTGGTAACCAGGAACCTTTTTTAGTCCTCAGGGTTCACACAGCTTTTATACTTTGTGCCTTTTGTGTGCCCAAACCATACAGTGAGTTCAGTGTCAAAGCCAAGTTATGACTGCAGGTGAGCTAAACCCTATGGGACATGTTTAACCAATCTATGGAGAACCTGAATGTGTCTTGATTCTTAGGCCCGTGATTATCTGGGAGTCCTAAAATGGAATCAACGTGTTCTCCCCAGCCCTATTGATAAACACATCTGAAAAGATTTACACTTGTTTCCTTTGTTGTAGAGTACAGTCCAATAGCATGCTTTTCTTTAAAGTGTTAATTAAAATATACTTATTTATTTGTATGTTGTGGGATCTTTTGATATGTTTGTAGGAATAGTAAAAATCAGAAAACAGCCAAAAATATGTTTGTTCATATTTTTTAATGCCTCTACAATGGTAATGATTTTATCCTCTGGTTATTTTTTTAACCCTATTTTCTGCCAAGAAACAAAATAATTTGAGTAATAAAATGTCTTAAGTACACAATGATCACCATTATTAGATAGTGGAGCCAAATCTCTTTGCATCCAAAGGATCTAGAAGCCCTTTCTGGGCTCAGAAATATTTCTCTATTAGTTTTCTATCATGTGAAAAACTGAAAGAGAGAGAGGAGAGGAGGGTAGGGGAGGGGAGGGGAGAAAATGCTGTTCTTTAAGGCTAGGTGGTACTAGCTAACAAAACATGGATTTTATTACTGAACCTTGGCTCAGCCAGGGTTGATGGTTACACAGTGGAGTTTAGATACATGCTGTTCTCAAATTTCTAGATGGTGACTTATGAACCTCAGGGAGGTAAGGGGTTAGAATATCATGATGTGACTGGGGAAATAGACACTACCAAATCAATTGATGAAAAATTCATTGAGATAGGTGAGCTTACCCATATTATGTAAAGAAACAAGATGATTCCTAGGAAAGGCTCTGGGGAGAAATGAAGTTTTTATTTGGGGCAAATACAATCTCACATCCAAAGGAAACCTTCCTGAATGCATTCAAATGTTTGCCTCAGGGAGCCACTCAGATAGATAGAAAGGGGGTTGGAACAGGAAAAGTAATTTCAACATTGGCAACCTAAGTGAGTTTTAGAGTTTTGGCTATAATTTGGGGGGAATTGAAGGGTCTCTATAATGAGTCAAATTATAAAGCAGTTAGAGAAATGTTTGCAAAATACTTTTTAGAAAAACTCAGGCTGTCTTTTCTAAGAGAACATTTTCCCATGTTTCAATAATGTACATTCAGTTCATTGGCATACCTTGGACTAAATTCCTACCAGTTTTTATTAAAAACTAATTTTCAGACTTTTATCAATCCAGCATCTGGAACATTGTGCACTTGAACTTGCATTTTTCTATAGGTAGGTAATCTAATTATAATAATTACATTATGGAAAATTTATTACCTTCTCTTTCGCTACTCATAATTTATTTTACTGGCTTTTGTAGCTTGGGGTAAATTGTTTAGAGTCAGAGAACAGTAAGAAAGTATTTTCCACTCTCATTGCTGTGTGGGTATATAATGCTTTAGAACATAAATTCTCATCCAGTTTTGAATATCTAGACAAACCAAATTGTGTAAAGGTACCATGAGAATGAATAAAGCCCATGGCACTTAAAAAGAAAAAATAAGAAAAGAGGCCTTTTTGGTATCTTTTTCTCTGTTCCTTTTTGTTATGATCATCTCAAGTCCCTTTCCTCTATTTCTATTTAAAAGTGAGTTATTAGTGAGACAAGAAAGTAAAAACTGAGGCATACACTGTATTCAGATATAAAATATTCTAAGAAAGAAAGTGGAAGTTTACTAGTCCCTAGGAATATCCATTTGCCAGGGCTGCCGAACTGTGGAATGTTAAATGTCCCCAGGCGCGCTCGCGGCACTCAGGAACGGTGGATATACGACTCTGGCTCATCTTGAAGAAAATGATTCTGCTCTGTATTTTGAGAAATTAAATTAATTTGGGAGGTTACACACAGTCAGTCATGATGCTTAAAGGAAACACAAACTGTTAAAAGCAGGTCTGTTCTCAGTTTTATTATCATTTGAACAGTTTTCTAACACATAAAAATCCTAACGCTTTAAAACTAAAATGAAGCCCGAGTGACTCATTGTTGAAGAGATGACTTAAGTTGCACATCTCAGGTGTCTACGAGTCCCTTACATTTCATCAAGTTAGGAGCTTGTGATGATTAACAGGGCATCTCCCATTCAGCCCTCAGAGGTGTGGAAAACTGAGTCCATACATTTAGCTCTGTAGACATCCACACCTTGGGAGAGAGAGGCTCACTTACTTGGTTGTCAGGCACCAAATACTACATCATATAATTCACTGGTAAATACTTGTTTTTGCCCTGAACACCTTTTATAGTTGTCTGTGATTAACTTATTCATATACCTCTATGTATTCATTTTCTCTCTGTATCTATATCTGTTGATTTCATATATCTATATCAATTCATTCCATATGTCTCTACACATCTATATATGTAAGCATACACATACACACATGTAAATATACACTCATATATATAAACATATACACACATATATGTGAGGATATCTTCTCACCTCACTTTTTAACATTTAACATAATTCACAAACTTAAAAAAGACTATTGCACACCAACGAGAAAATGGCATGGTTCACCCACTAAAGTTATTTTTAATAGTGTAGGACACAGAAGCTGTTCAATTTATTCTGAGCATGATTGACTGATGCATTCCTTGAATGGACTCAGAGCAGGATATGGCTTCCCTGTCCCTCACTGAGCTGTGATTTATACCTTCCTGGCAAATTTACTTGAAAAGGGGATTAAATGATCATGCTACATTTAAGTATTGTTGGAGGTAATAAATCACACTATGATAGACACTGAGGGTACTTGGAAAATTGATCTTCACAAGGAGACATAACTTACTTTGAAATGGCTTTATCTAGCAGCATGGTGACTCTGTAGAAGAAGGGACTAATCAATCCCTATTCATTCATAGGGTTTTAATAGTGTGAAAAAGCACCATTGGCCTTGCTGTTGGGTTGGCCAAGAAGTCTGTATGGTTTCTTCCATAAAATAAAAGACACATTTTTCATTTTCCCAGTAACTTTATTGATTTGGATGTTTTGAGTATGTCACCATGTCCCATGTAGTATAGCATTGATTGTTCTCAGTTAATGTCTCGATTTGATCACCATCAACTTCAACTGGTCTACCTGACTGTGGAGCATCGTCCAATGAGAAATCTCCAGCATGAAACTTCCCAAACCACTTTTGACACATTCCATCAGTCACAGCACCTTCTCCATACATTGCACAAATATGTTTTGAATTTCAGTTGCGTTTTGTCCTGTCTTGAAATAATAAAACATAATATGCTGCAAGTGTTGTGTATTTTCTTCTATCCTCAATATTAAAATGGCTACATAAAAATTCACCAATTTTGATAAGTTCGTTTTAATGCATGCTCATATAACAGCTGTCACAATACAGTCTAACAAAATTGTTTCAAATGGAGTTAAAAGACAACTAAACTCTACTAGACATGTCTTATGGAGAAAACCCAAACTTTTGACACTCAATTACCATCCAGAGATTTTTTTTTTAAATCACGGCTCTAAAATGTTACCTGATGCCCCTTCCATTCCATTCAAGAAGAGAATCAAATGCATCTATAGTCAAACATCTCTATTTGAATGCTTCAGAATTATGAGCTGCAGGCCATAAAGTTCATGAAAAATGTGCTGCATGATTGTGTAAGAGAAGTGTGTATCTACATGAATAGATAACAGGAAAACGTTAGAGATTCACAGGGGGAAAGGTCACTGGTAAAGAGGGTAGTTTTTCCAACATCTATAAAGGGTTTAAATGACAATCAATACTAAGAGATATTTGATCTTCACATTTTTTTTTGGAGGATAAAGGAAGTACCAGAATTAATGGGCAGAAACACAGCACTCAGAATCTGCATTGCCGTTAATACTATGTATAGATATCTGTACTGTTTGATATCATAACTGGGTAATGTCAGCCTAGAGTGAGAACTGAAAGGGAGTCGAAATGGAGGTTCAAAGCATAAGTAATTCTGGCAAGCATGATTATTTCAGAACGATTTTGCTTCCCTTTTTTCACAGTAAGTGCGTGTAGCACTCAGATGATGAGTTTCTCTCTGTTCTAATCTGGAAGTATTGTCTCTCAGCCACTCAGGGTAGAGAGGTCTTTGTGGAGAATAAAAATAGGCCATTAACTGTCCCAGTCCTCTCACCATGATTCCAAGGGAAGTCTGACATATGGCTTCCGCTCTGCGCACTGGAAATCTCACGAGCCGTGGGAGAGAGGAGAGGCTGTGGTTCACCGCACTTGGGCAGTTCCAAGGCTTGGTTTGCTTTTGACCAAAGCCAAATATGAACAGTTTGTTAGGGTCTTATTATACTAACCCTAGCTGGGTTATGAAACTGAGTATGGATTTTAAATGGTGTGTCTATGATTTAACATTATATAAATAGTCAGACTTACTTTACAAATTTGTCGGTTACATGGGACTGTTTCACAAAAATAAGTCAGTTGTAACGTTTCCCATTTTGCAAAAAAGCAGGACAAAGACAATTTTTTTTCCATTTGAAATATCATAGAAAATAGATCATAATAGAAATCCACATTGGTCAATTGTTATTTTTAGGAAGGGTGGTTTTAAGACTTGATTTGGGCAGGGATTTTTCAGTTTACTGTGCTGTCTTAGCATAATTATTATTAGTGTCCCCTTGCGTCTTGAAAATATGCAAGTTTAGATAATAAATGCTATGGTCATCCTAGTTTTAAGTATATAGGAACCTTTTGATTTTTAGGTGGACACCATATCTTAAAATAGCACTACACAGAAAACAGGTTAGGGTTTCAGAAGGCATGGCAATATGCTTTTTGAAACTTCTCCCACCAAATGCAGAACATCTCTAGTCCCCCAGAGAAGCTCACCCAGCAACTTGTATGGTTCCAGGAACTCATTCATAACCTAAATGACATGGCAAATAAGCTCCTGTGTTCTTACACTTATATTTTATTCTTAATAAATTGGTTCAATGGGAAAGTTTTAAAAAGTTCTTTTTATATAAGAGCAGGACAACTGAATTCTTTTCTATACATGTTTCATCCATATAGAATAGAAGAGTTTCCTGGAGGAAGTGAATCTCAATGTGAAATAAGAGGTTGTTTTCAATGTAATGAAATATCAAGGTAGCTGAAGCATGGGAAGGCAAAGGCTGATTAGTAGAAGAGGTGAGACTAAGAATCTTCCTGTAGCATGTCTGACCTGGAGGTGAGATCAGTGTTATTTTTATGTAATACCCAAACTGCTTTTCTTCACTTGATCTTCATGCAAAATTGAGACCATAGTTTCCAGATCTCACTGTTAATTCTTAGTTTAAAAGTAAATATGGCAATTGTGACCCAGTGTATAGTATATACATATATAGGTACCTTCAAATAAGGGTAGATTTTCAGTTATAGTGGAAGTGTGGTTGTATGCAACCCACTGTAATCTAACTTGGATAAGCAGTACTATGTAATTAGGAAGTTATAACTTATTAGTTACATAGACTAAAATCAAACCATTCACAGAAAAGCAGGCTTTTAAAAGAAATGGGTCTAGAGTGGGTGTCTGTGTTATAATCTACCCCTCTTGCAGTTCTCCCGTCTCTGGGACCACCCCGAATGTCCTTCACATGGCTAGAGGGAGATCTGGAGCGCCCACGAGGTGATGTGCTTCTTTCTGACACAGTTGGTTGGTACAGATGCATGACCCCAAGCAAGCCAACCCGAGATCTTTTTTAGGACTTTTCAGGATCAGTGTCTTCTAGGAGGGGAAATGCATAAGGTGTAAAATCGTGGACTGTCGCTGTCACTCTCACATGAAAATGATCATCTGTAGTGACAGAGAATGATGCTGGAACTGAGAGAGAAATAGAAATAAAGTGGAAGGAGGGGAAGCTACCAGGATTTTATCCCTGGCTCTATGTCTTTCTGAAAAACAACTGTCTCTTTGCCACCTTTTCATTCTTCAACTCTTTCTTGATCTCAGTGATCCAGTCAGGTCCCCTGCTTTGCCTAAAATATAACAGTTTAAGTTGGAGTCCTAATGAATAAAGTACCTGTATGGTCTCAGCTGCAGTTTTGCTTTATTTGAAAAATTCCCACTATAAAATAGTTTAATGGCAGAGCATATTGTTTGTTTGTTTCTTTGTTCGTTTGTTATTTTTCCACGTTAGGCGCTGGTAGCTACAGAACAGCCAAATCTGTGTTCTAGCAAAGAGAAGAAGGAAGAGATAGTAAGGGAGAAGAAAGAAAAACCCAGAAATGCTCATTGTCTGCCAGGACAGAAGGAAAACATGCCTGCTCACAGTTTGGTGCTAAGAAGGTCTCTTAAAATTGAACAGAGGTAAGTGGAGTTTCTACAAAGAAGTAGAAGAAACATTAAAGAGTTAGGGTTTTAATATGTGTTTTGAATGAACCAAAGCATTCATTAAACATTTTCAATAGTAATTGAAAGAAAATGTTGGATTTTATATGTGTGACAGCATTGGAGCCCAGCTAGGTTTGAATAGCACAAAAATGTTTCAGCCCAGCGGGCTATGTTAGTGATGGTATAATACACAATTCAGACGACCGAGAGGCTCAGCACCGCGAATGGTTAGCTCCTGCTCTGGGTCTGGACAGCTGTCCTCAGTGGGACAGTGGAGCATGTGTATATCCACATATGCAGGGGAAGGGAGGGCTGGGGAGTCTTGCCTTGGCAATGAAATGCTTTTGCCAGGATGAGACATTAATTCTGCTCCTGTACTGTTGGTCTAACAAGGTACAGGGCCCTGCGAAGTGCAGTCCTGCCATGCTCCTGAAAGAGATAAGCTGGAAACGTACCACAGTGCAGTCAGGAAAAGAGGGTCTGGAACCCTGAGTCAGAATCCCAGTTTCTCCATGTGGCAGCTCAGCCCACGAGGCTTTTCACTCAGGAACCTTGGCTCTGATTTGGGGAGGGATATTTTGACACCTACGATCTACATGGTTCATTAAGGCCCGTTTCTCCATCTGTAGAAAGGATATAACAATTTCCAGATTATTATTGTGGTAAAGATTAAATACAAGCAATAATACTTTTAGAAACTTGGAAGACCTATTCAATACCAAATATGTAATAGTTATAATATTTGGTCTTTTACCCTCCAGTTTTCATGAAACACTGTTTCTATAATTGATTATTCATATGGTGTTACTTTTAAATGTGAAAACATCCCATTATAAGAAAACATACATTAAGAAGTAATAAATGGCCTTAAATCATATTTAAAACCATGAACTTTCTTTATTACTTATGACCCCTTACATCTAAATATGCTTTTACTTATTTAAGCAGTTTAGAATTGTGACCTTCTTGTTTGAAACAAGTCTCACTTTTATTAATTAAAAAGCATGGAACATGTCATTAGAACTTATGTGCCCTGGTGTTTCTTTTCCAAATGCACATAATTCTTCTTTACCTAAATTCTCAGTAAGAGGGATAGTTGGTTGATTCTTTTAGAAAGCTAATTCACTGGTTTCCTAAAGAAACTTAAGTACACATTCCTCATCTCCACAAATGCCAGAAGTACAGACTAGAAATATTGCTTATTTAAAATATATATTAATCCTAGACCGTTCTTCAAAGTTTGTTTTAATTAGGATAGAGATATAAATGAGACAAACTATTATGCTTTTGTTGAGTTCCCAAAAGGACACTTTTGGTTAGTTTCAGGTGATTGTATTTTGATGTGAATCATTAAGAAAATTTCCACTGATCTGTGACATAGTATTTTAATCCCATGGCACTTTGCAACTGTAATTTATAATGTGGCGGTTAAGAGACTAATTTCAATAGAGCATTAACATTGCATATGGGTATTCTGTTAATTAAAAAATAGGTAGACAAATTTATAATAAGCACTTTGCACAAGAGAAATTCTGTAGAGGAAGTGGCCTTCCTGCAGATGATTTAGATCATCCAGAGAATTAGATAATGTGGATAGTGGGTTCAGTATATTTCTTTTCTTCCCCCAGAGTATGTTTCTGTTTCTACCATTTCCAGTTTAAGAAAAAATCACTTCTGACGCTTAACTAAAAGGTGTTTCTTATTGCGCCTGTTCTTCTATTTGCTAATTCATCTGGCCCAGGTTACCTGCTTTGTTTTCACTTCAGTTGCGCTTCCCCCCAACTCCTGGTCTCTCCTGCACCCTCCACACTTCTTGGGTACTGATATGTTTATTTTCCTCCCTCACAA
This sequence comes from Carollia perspicillata, assembly GCA_004027735.1. NCBI lineage: Eukaryota > Metazoa > Chordata > Mammalia > Chiroptera > Phyllostomidae > Carollia > Carollia perspicillata. The sequence goes on from PVKM010021432.1 coordinate 16,276, forward strand.
TGTTGTCAAAGGTAAGTGGAAGTTTTTGAAAATTCAAAGAATTTCATTTTTTATCATTTATAATATATTAAATAATGCATCCAGTGTCACTTTAATGATTTTTCTAGGCCTCCGTCATCTTAATGATATTTATAACTAATTTTAATATAATTTTATAGCATTTCACAATTGTTCATGTGGAGGTTCCTGAACATCACAGTGACAAAAGCACAGAGTTTTGTGATGCTGGTGCCCTTCCTTCAGTGCCGTCCGGTATAAATTCCTGCTGGATGGAGACGTCCTGTGTCTGCCCTGCTCAATATGGCAGCCATTGGCCATATAAGCTATTAAGCACTTGACATTTAGCAAGTGCATTTAAGAACTGAGTATTAAACCTAATTTAATATTAATTAATTTGAATACAAACAGCCACTTGTGGCCGGTGGCCTCCATAAAGGACAGCGCAGCTAGATGATTAGCAAGGACTTAGGTGTGTTCTAGTTGTATAATCACACTTCTGTCTGGAAGTGGTAACTCTGTTAGGAAATACTGTGCTGTATTGATGAAACCCATGTTCTGTTTTTATCCATCTTTCCATGAAGAGACCTCCAGAACAACCTGGAGAAGGATGTTAAGATATTTACGAATAGGTCAACGAGTGAACTGCCAAATTTAGCAAATGTCATCTTCTCATGATGCTACCCCTGACCCTTCTTCTCATAGTTTTTCCCTCTTGCCTCTGCTGCAGTGGTCCTTTCCCTTTTCTCAATTTCCACAGCAAATCCTGCCTCTTTCATAGTTCTTTTCAGATTCTACCCTTTATTACTGTGATGTATGTACCTGTTTTATCTCCTCTTCTAAACCCTTTGAGTGTAGGACTCGGGACAGAAGTCTGGCTGATCTTTGCATCTGTCAGAGCACTTAGCATAGTAACTTGTACTATCCACATTGCTCAGTGGCTGGATGTATGAAATCTGTGTCTTCCGGCAGAGGCTAACAATCTGGAGGTGACCATCAGTTGGAGGTCTCCCAGAGTCTCTCCACTGTGTGGCCAGAGCTTGGATGAGAAGGGTGACCTCAATCTGGAAAGGTTACCTTTGATTTCTGTTCACAAGTGGCTCTGGTGAACTCTGACTTCACACTCATTTGACACGGCCTTCCTTTGTAACCAGTTTAAATATTTCCTCTGCTTTGTTCTGTTTCCTCCTCTTGCCATTTTTGCCTGTAAAACTCACAGCACTGTGATGAGCCCTTGGCTCCTCAAACAAATTACTTTTGATGAGAGGGCTGTCTTTTTCAAATTTATATTTTCATAAAGTGTTACAGTAAACTAGCAGTGACCACCAGGACCCATGAAAGGAAACCCCATTACATTCTTTTTATTATTAAATCTTCAACGAATTCCTTTCCAAGCTGATTCTTTAGGGTCTAAAAAGCAATCTATGGTAGTTAGGACTTGGTAAGACTGTAGTGTAATTAGAAAAACAACCACACAGTGACCATAAGGGTTGCTTGCCAGAGCAAACAGGTGAACACGCATGGTTTAATGGCTTCTCTGTTGTTAATGGCCGCAGCACGCTGGGATTACAAGTGCAGGGATATATCCATGCTGGTTTCGGCGCCGTCTCAGCTGAACATCTGTGTGCTCAGAGTTACCCGTGCTCTGTCCCTTTGACCTGTTTCATTTGAACTGCTCTGGATGTGAATTCTTTTAGTCACTAAATCTAAATTCAGGGTGTGAACCACAGCTGGGTGATGAGAGGTTATTGGACAGGGAATTTACCAGGGGCATGAGAGCATCAGAGATTCCATGTTCTCAAAGGAAATAATTTTTTTTTCAAAAAAAGGAAAGTAATATTGGGAGGGAAGAATTTTTAAAAATTTTCCTGAAGGAAGTAAATAGATTTTTCAACGAAGTTCTGTTTCAAAAATGGCCTAAATGTTTTAACAAAGTGCTTAAGATTATGTGGCCAAAAAGTAAATCTTAGTATTTTCTCAACACTTCAATTGATGGACCTTTTCAAAGCAGATGCTATGGGAATCAGGTACATGAAAATATTTCTGTCCTTCACCATGAGATACTTTGTCATAACGGAAATCACAGCTCTCAGAAGCTACAACTCTTTCACGCATAATGATCTCAACACAATTTTAGAAAATTAAATTGGGAAACTGACATTTTCTGGCACTGTCTTGAAGAACTCCTTTCTGCCTTTTAGGTTCAGAAGTGTAATATGCAATCTCTTTTGATTCTGGAAAGTAGGGATGATTATTTTGGCCCAATTACAGGAACAAGTTTCTTCTCCCATTCATGTTGTTAAAGCACTGGCATTTAAAGAACAGAGCTACAGTAAAATGTGTATTTTTCCCACAAAGAGCGCACTCCAAGCATGGCGAGATGTGAATGGTAATTAGAATGTGCTGTCGGGTTGTAACACGCGGTGGACAGAAAGCGCTCTCAGATTCATTCAGCATCTCACCCAGCCTTGGCCCTGGTCCTATTATGACAATGCTGAATTGAACAAAATAAACACTGTTTTGGTGAATGGAAGAGTGCCGCACACATGTTTCAGTTTTATCCAGTAAATACTTGTATAACCATTGGCAATTAAGTTTTCTGATAAAGATCATTCAAAACATTATTTTGGCATTATTGGTTATATATTTATGGTGCATACTGCAATGTCAGTCAGAACTCATACTACTCTATTTAATACCATCTTACTCAACTTTATGATGTGGCTAAATGGAAGAAAGGTAGATTGCCTAAAAAATAGAATATTGCAAGTGGAAATATATTTCTCTGAAATTTGCTGAGCCTTGCCTAGACTAATTCCTTCCCAGTCCTTACGCCCCCTTTCTCATTAGTTTGTTATTAGGAGAAATACTTCGCATATGGTTTAAGAACTGATAGTTTGGTAAATAATTGACCCAAGGGTTTCATTTGGCCCTGAGCTTAAAATGAGTCAGTAGTGTGACACAGATGTTGAAAAAAATAAATCTGACATAGCATTAACAGAAGTATCATCTCCAGATGTTCTCACAATACTCTGGAAATATTAAAAATGACATTGACAAAGTGATGTTTCCACAGGAGGGGTAACCATGAGGGTGGGGAATTTAAAAACCTCAGTTTATGAAGAATGGTTGGTGGAATAAGACATACTGAACTCAGAAAAATATAAATTTAGTTGACGATGGTTACTTTCTTAAAATGCATATTTATACTATACCTATATCTATGCCTATGCCTATTTCTATGCTTATACACATATCAACATCTTCTCTCTATATATATGTTAGAACCTCTTACTCTATGTGGCTCTGACAGGTAGAACAGGACCATGGTTGGGAGACGGATGTTTAAGCTCTATATAGCTGGGCGTCTCTACCCATCAGAGTAATAAATGGAAAGGGGCCCTTTAAATGTGAACTGTTATCAGTGCTAGTGTCCAAGTGGAAACTGAGAAGGTATCTGTCAGTGACTTCAGAGAAAATACTTATATGTCGGGAGACAGGTCATACTTGATGGCTTTTAGGCTTCCAATTGTAAGATTCTATTAGATTCTTTAACAATCAGATATTTATTATTTACTTCAAACAAATCTATTTCATTCATTTTTATTAAGCTAAAAAATAAAAAATCTAGACAGTTATCATTTGTAATAGAGACAGTGAATATTTAGCAAAACATTTCAGAACAACTGGAAACATTTCTAAGTATGACTCTTGAGTATAAAACTAAAAATTCGTCATATTTGTGACTTATAGGGTTTTTAGTTCAAGTCATATCATTAAAATTATATATATACATATATTTATCTCTGGACCATTTTCATTTTTGTCCAGAAGCATGGGCAACTCTAGATTTGAAGTCTGGGACAAGAAGTTGCAAATGAGAGTGCCCGATAAGGGTCAGGCAGGGACCTTGACTAGGTGTGGTCAGGACTCCAGAAACATACAGGAGTCAGGCAGGCAAGCAGGAGGCTGAGCAAAACCATCAGAGAATAAATATGAGAAGATAGCCCCACAGTCTCTAAACCATGAAGCAATTTTTTGGGTCCATGAAGAAAGTTTCTAGTTAGGACCTATGAGTGGAGGCAGAAAGTGCAAGAGCTAGGCAGAAGCAACCCTGGCAGCTAGTCTAATCCAGTCCAACCACCAAGCTGGCTTTTGGGAATTTGACAAAATGGTTTAAGACCACAACTTCATAGGACTACGCTTCTATTCAAACTTTTCACAATAACAAAGTTCTGTTGAGAATAATCTTTCACAAGCAGCTGAGTGTCATCTTCCTATGGTTTTCTATGACAGTCTTTCCCCTCAAATCCCCACCTAGCTATTGACCACGGGCCTTGAACACAAACCCTGAAGATAGCTGGCGTGCCAGGATGAAAGTGAGGCAACTGTGCTCTTACACACGTGCTGCATTTTTACTGGAACTTGTGTAACTTCTTACCTTACATTTTATCTGTATGTTGAACCAGACAGAAGAAAACAAGAACCATGGGATCAAGGTAGAAGGAACTTAAGAACCCATTTGCTCCTCATTAATTTCAGTCACTGCAATTTAGAACTGATCAGGACTTTTTGTGTAGTTTGCATTCTTCTAGGTTATATTTAGAGATCCTTCCTCACTTTTCCCTCTTCAACCATCCTTTATGTTACCATCAGAGTTAATATTTTAGGGCCCACATATAATTATGCTGTTCCTTTGCTAAAAACCATCTGTGGTTCTTGGGATCAAGTTTGTCTTCTTGGTAAAGCGGTTAAGAAGCATCTCTCTACTGCTCATCTTATGCTTCATGTAGTCCAGATTTTACTCATGTTATGTAAGTACAACATGTGCATGAATACCCCCGTGCTTCTTTCTTTGTTTTGTTCTTACTGTTTCTTATTCTTCAGGTACCTTTCCCCTCTGTCTTCTTCCCTGTGTATTTCTCCCTCACATTTCTGCTAGATGACATATAACTTACCCTTCCCAAGTGCACAAAAATCCACCTTCTTTGGAAAACTGTAGTTGACTTTAAAAAATGAAAGTTAATCTTAATTTTTAAAAATTCTCCTTTATATTCCTATGTCTGTACCTCTATTCATGAGCATGGTCATAATGTAGTATAATTTTGTTCTCTGAATCTATCTTTCTTCTATGCTGTGAGATCCCCAAGGGTAGGAACAATGACATTTATTTCTATAGTTCCAGGGTCTGGCACATAATAGATATACATTAATAACTTTTGAATATGTATTAAGTTGTATCTACCCACCCTTACCATTTCTTGGATCTCTCTTGGCTCTAAAATTCTGTGGCTATCATTGGTACTATGCAGATATAAATATTATGATACAATTCAGATGGAATTGGCACAATGATAGAAAGTCTCAGAAATGGTGAATTAAACCATCATTTGGCTTCCTAAATAGGAAAACACAAGTTCAGAAACTACATGATTCTAGGTCGGTTTAACATTTGCTGGCTTTCCAAAGTCTATATGGCTTTTGGTTGTTGAAAGAGCTCCTGATCTCATGCTTCTTTGTAGGATTCAGCTATGGTTTTTGGAGACACCTTGATAGGAACAACCATGGGACATACAAGGAAAATGGCTGTGCATGTGTTTTGTGATTTTCTCCCTGCTTCCTCCCCACCACCCACCAGGGATGGCAAAAACTGAGCACAGCATGGGAGGCATATAAGGTTATTTGTCCCCGCTAGCAGAATGCATTCCCCGTGAGTGGATATAGTGTCACAATTATGTGAAGTGAGCTTGGCTAATGTTTATAAACATCTGTCTAGTGTTTTATTATTTCATATAATTGTGATTAAAAAAATTCTTAACAGTAGAATAACTCTGGATAGCAGCCTGGAAATGAATGTCACCATTAAAGTAAATCTCAGAAAAAGATGATCCCATGGCAGTTGTAAGTGGCCAGGGAAAATAAGATTCTATCTGATAGTCAGCATATATGCATCGTCTCAAACACACAGGCATTTACTCTTTCCTCCATCTATGTTCCCTCAAAACAATGGCAAGCTCATATCTGACATCAAGTATTTCCTCTTGGGTTTTGCCTAAGCTTCCAGCTTATTATTTCTGGCACCTTTCTCATCAGTGCCTAGCTTTTGCTGCCTCAGAATTTGGCCAATAATGGCTCTTGCCAACGGGTGTAACTGGAATTAAGGCACATTTGGGAGGGTTCATCTGTTTATCGTAGAAGCACCCAGCGGTGGGTCTGGTAGCATTTCCTTTCAAAACGTTCTTGCTGAGAGTTTTGAAGTTTGATCTTTTCAATTTTTCACTGGCTTAACATTCATCATCAGATGATCTTTGGCTTTTTTCTTAAAATCTAAAT
>PVKM010021433.1:0-22576 GCA_004027735.1 Carollia perspicillata
TTGTGTTCTGTTAGAGCAGCCAGAATGGACTGATGCATGCACCAGGAACTATGGCGTAGTCAAAAATGAAGAGGGTTCAGATACAGTGTGGTTAAAATGGTGAAGTCATTTTTATTTCAGTACTTGACAAAATACCCCATAAAAGTCAAAACTTCTACCATTATACAAAAATAGGTCTCTACAAGTGATATCTGTCATCATCACCAGTAGCAAATATATTAGGCAGAAACAGGTAACTTCAGTAGCCTCGTAAGAAAAGTGCAGGACACCTCAAGCCACACATTCAGCAGTGTCATAATGCGCAAAAGTTTAATCTTTTCACCCATTTGATAAATACACCAGGTTTATAATTTAACCATTTAAATTAGCATTCCACAAATACACATGTAATTTAAGGACTATTGTGCATGAGTACATACACAATGCTTCTATGTACAAACTCCAGTTTGTTTTCATGGGCTGGCAAGGGATTTGTGTACAATCGTAAGCTGTGTTCATGTTGGTCCCATTCAATGTCCACGATACAAAAGCACAAAAGAACCATTGGTTTACAAAAGGGAATTGGTTTAAAATCACTTCGATGTCAAAGGATTATCTTCTCATGCCAGCATGAAAATGAGTTGAACCTATGAGAGAAAACCAGGATATTTAAATGATTTCAAATTAGACTGTTACCTATACCACACTAACTGGTTCATAAAGGGGCAGATTACTATTACCCTACATTTTTATTTATTTTATTTTCCGAAAAGGTCTTTATACTTGAACAGATTTTACTTTTAAGAATTTACTGAGAGAGAGAAAGAGAAACATCGATTTGTTGTTTTACCCACTTATGTAGTCCTTGGCTGCTTGTATGTACCCTGACAGAGGATTAAACCCACGCCCTTGGTGTACTGGGGCACCACTCTAACCACGTGACCTACCTGACCAGGGCCTCACTGTGCATTTCAATCTGCTGAATGAAGACAGCAGGAAATCTTTTTGGGGAGGAGTGGGATCTGGGGTGATTAATCATGTCTTATCTTAGATTGCTAAGTCTCATCTGGTAGTTCAGGCACTGACCTGTAGGACTTGATTACCAGAAGGAGGAAGGTCAAGGAGTTTCAAAAAGGGGAGCTAGCTGTGGGTCTACCTAGGACACTGGCAGTGTGCTGATGGCCAAGCCGAGAGTACCTGACTGCACAGTGCCAAGCCGTCTCTGCAGCGCCTCCAGCCGGGTGATGTAATCCGTAAGGGCCCTGTCAGGGTCATAGTTCTGAAGCTGAGAACATGCTAAGGAAGCAGGATTTAAGTCAGCTGGAGGGCCTGGGTACCTATGGTATTAAAAATATAAACATGAATCCAAATTATCCAGAAACAAGGCAAGTTAACTTACCCACTCTGCCCTCCACCCTGCCCTCAAAAGGTCGACCACTAGTACACTGCCTGGTCTGTATCCCCCATACATCTGAGTTTGTGTTGTATTACGGCAACGATTCCTCAATAAATTCAAAGCAGCAGCTACTAAGTCATCATGAGAATGTCCACTTTAACGCCTGTCACAGGGGTCCTCAATAAATGCTGCATTTTATATAAATGCATCTGTCATGCAGACTTGAGTTTTTTGCATAATGTCCAGAGACTATCAATTTTAATGAATACTTTCCCCAATACCTAAACCATAACATTTACTAAATAACACTCGATCAACTGTTTCTTATACCCGTGGAAACCAGTTTTGTAAATCACATATACCTGAAGATACTTAGTTCGATGCAAAAAAGTCAAAGCCCTAGCACTGTCCTTTATTAAGTATCTGTATCTTTAACTACTGGGGGCGAGTTTTACCCAGTTCTCACCTATTCTGAAATGGTAAGGGAGACCTAGGGTAGTCCAGATCTGATCTTGAGCGGTAGGCGGCGTGCCTTGGTTCTCCATACAGCTCCAGGCCACCGCCAGAAGGATAAAACAGGTCAGTCTTTTCAGCACCTGAAGTAATGCAAAAGGTACCTTGTTAAAAAAATACTGAGTCCTTGAACAATTTCTACAAAACAGACCAAGGCTCAAAAGATTACTGTGCTGTACTATACTATCTTCAGTTTAGTTACTTTTCAATTATTCTTGCTGCAGGAGAGAAAACCCAGTAGATCTGTTACTTTAACTTTCAGTGAGTACTTCTGCTAATCCAAAAACTACAGCTCAAAGAAAAGCAGCCATTAAAACTACTTAGTTATAAGGAGAGATAAGGAAAACGGTGCCTAAGTATGTATGGTGTAGGGGAAAAGATGATGTGGATAAAAAAAATACTAGTCAAATGAAGCCAAGCCATTCTAGTGACTTTATTAGAAAAAACCTGAAGTCAAGATTTGCTAACTTAAAACACAGAACTCATTATAGCACAGATTTCAGCTGTTTCTGAAGCTTAGATTCATATTTCAAAACACTCTGCTTAGGACCCCAAGTAGATTTCCTTCCTCTCTGCTGCTCATGCTAAGCTCCTGGTAGAAGATGCGCAGGTGGGTTAACAGCAGTGCACGGCACACCTGTGCTGTGCGTCCGCAGCTCTGTGCACTCCCCTCTCTACGGCTGAAATGCTGAAGCTCTAATGTTTGTTTCCACTTCTTGGTGCAGAGAGAAGAAACTTGAACGGTCAACCATTATTATGTAGCCTATCGGTACACTCAGAAACCTGTCGGGATATTACTAAACTGTAAAACGTCAAGCTGTAACTCTTCCGTATGACTGAGAACAGCAAGCTTATCTTGAACCAGAGCCTTAAATGCAGTCACAGGAAGAGCAGGTCCTGGAGCCAGATGGCCCGGGCTCGAGGCTGGCTCTACCACTTCCTACTGGGTACCTGGGGCAAATGACAGATGCTGTTCATGCCTCAGTTTTCCATCTGTACAGTGATGACAGTAACTGGGCCTACGTCACAGAACTGGGAGAATACATTAGAACACATGGAAAAAGCAGGGCCTAGTGCAGACTAAGTACTCACAAAAATCAGCTACTATTACTTTTTAAAACTGCAAGGTCCTCCGCTTTGTTAGTAATAGGGCTCTCTGTCTTTGGACGACATTACTTGGGAGGTGTGACACATGCAGTAATTTCAGACATTCATAAACAGAAGAAAAAATTTTATTTTGACTTCACCTGGACTCAGTCCAAAGCCATCCCTGTTAATGTTGATGGAACCAGAAGTTGTGACGCGATGCCACCGTCGAACCAAAAACTTCATTCTAAAAAATATCCCAGAAAAAATGTCACAGCATTATCTATAATGTAGAGAGTATAAATACATACTTTGCACAAAAAATCAAGTCATACATTTAAATACCATGTGAAACAAATTTCAAAATCACATGATTGCCTAATCCCAAACTATACAAATGTTCCCGTGGTTTGTGGCAAAATTAATTGTGGAAGAACAGGGTTTCCCCAGAAGCACCAAAGGTTTGTGTTGCCAACACCAGTTCTGACTTTAGGAGTAAGTGGGGCTCCAGGGATGGAGGGCAAAAGTGGAAAAAGAAAAGTGGAAGGGCCGAGAACGGAAGAGAAGTGATGAAGAGAAGAGTGGAGACTGAAGGGAGATGACATGGAGAGAGAATAAAAGACCCGCAAACTGGCAGTAAGAGGGGGCGGGGGCAGCTGGAGGGGAGTGAGGCCATGCAGTCAGGACGGGAGACCTTGCTGGCTTCGAAGGGGAAAGGGTGACAGTGTCGCAAACAAGTTGCAGCGAGTCGCTGCCTGCCTGGTCCTGGCATGAACTTTTTGAAGCAACAATTTTGATTTCATGATTCCAACCTGTTTCAAGGCTCAGGTTTAGGATGGTCCAAATACAATGAACATATAAGAGGAAAAGAAAAGGAGGCATAGTGAAGTCCTTCAATGGCAGCTGGCTTTCATGTAGACTTGCCAAATTCTTCTGATCAAAATTAACGGTTAACTTCTGTGACCTCTCACTCAGCGCCTTCTGGCTGACGGGCACATCGGCGTTTCCCGCTAGGAGCCAGCTGCTGGCAGGCATCTGGTGGGATTCTGTCTCTCCCATCAATGCCTCTCTGAGCGCTTCACTCTGCACAAGGTGCACAAGGGGAGGAAGGGAGGAGCTGGAACTGGTTCTGTCACTCCTGGCTTCGGAACCTCTCCCTGACTCAATTTCCTTATCTGTGAAACGACACTCTGGACTACGTGATCTCCGACAGCTCCTAGTTAGAAAACTCTGAGTCATATTTAAAAAAATATTTACCTAAATAAAAAAGGGCAAGACCCCTGAAGACACATCAGATATGACCTCACAGGAACACTAAAAATAAAATTCCTTTGAGACTGCTTGGCTCCTACAGAAACAAAAGGGAGGGGAAGCATGGAGAAGCCTAGTGCCTGGGTATACACCACACATCAGTACTGCAGGGGGCCAGGTGCCTAAGGTGGTGTCATCCTGACTCCATTTCAGCCAGACAGAGAAACGAGCACCACCGTTTTGCTTGGAACTTCTAGAGAAAGAATGAGGAAAGCAGTCGTAGAGCCCAACACCCTGAAGGCTAATCTCTGGCCTGATGGAGAGTTAGGCCAGGGCTTTCTGTAGCGGGGCCCCAAGGTGGGTTATTTTAAAAATCAAGAAAATGAATGTATGGTATGGCCCTGGCCGGGTGGCTCAGTTGGCTGGAGCACCGTCCCTTACACCAAAGGGCTGCAGGTTCAGCGTCTGGTCAGGGATATACCCAGGCTGCAGATTCAATCCCTAGTCGGGGCATGAAAGGGAGGCAACTGATTGATGTTTCTCTCACGTTAATGTTTTTCTCTCTCTCTCTTTCTCTTAAAAGAAAAAAAGAAGCCCTGGCTGGTGTAGCTCAGTGGATTGAGCATTGGCCTGCGAACCAAACAACTGCGGTTCTATTCCCAGTCAGGGCTCGTGCCTGGGTTGCAGGCCAGTTCCCAGCAGGGGACACAGGAGAGGCAACCACACATTGATATTTCTCTCCCTCTCTCCTTCCCTTCCCCTCTAAAGACAAATAAATAAAATATGAAAAAAAAGAAAAAAGAAAAGAAAATGTATGTCACAGCCTAAGTAATTCTTCAAAAACATTTCCCCCCTTATTCATATGTCTGGACTAATTCAAGAGCTTATTCAGATTTAGGGCTCAGTAACAGATTTAGGGGGAAACACAAAGACAGTCTAGACTGGATGTGCCAGCCCTAAGCCACCGCTACCCGCATCTGGGACGGCCCCTTCCACGGGGCATTTAGAGGACAACGAAGGTGTCTCTGCTGACAGGACGGAAACTGGGCAAGATGCAGGCATGCTGGAGTGAGCGTCCACACAGCATGGATCCAGAGCACCACAGGAGAGGACAGGGAGGAGAGTCTACCAAGTGAGTTTTACTTCAAGCACTTTACCTAGAAATTGCCATGGACACTCGGACAGCCGACCGAAACCTGGTGAAGCCCTTTGGACGGTTGGTGATCACCGCTAGATCCGTGAAGGCTGGCTGCCCCCCCATCCGGGCCAGCAGAGCTAGGGTGGCCTCTTCGCATTCCTGGAAGCCACCCAGCAACAGCAGCAGGTATTTCTTCTGATAAATGAGAGCTTTCCGAAAACTCTCTGCCCTCAGGTATTTACCGTAAATTCTCTACATTGAAAGAAGGGAAGAACATAAAGATATTATTAGTTAGTCATTCAGCCCTGGCTGGTGTGGCTCAGTGGATTATGTGCCAGCCAGTGAGCCAAAAACTCACTGGTCTGGCTCCTGCTCAGGACGCATAGCCGGGTTTCGGCCCAGATCTCTGGATGGGGGCGTGCGAGAGGCAACCGATCGATGTCTCTCTCACACATCAATGTTTCTCTCCTACCCTCCCTCCCTCCCTTCCCTTCTCTCTAAAAATAAATAAATAAATAACTTTTTTTAAAAAAGTCATTCTAACTGTTCTCTAGGGGCAGACAACCTAGCTTTTATTTTTTAAAAAGTAATAGTAGTAGAATGGCAGGTACCCTACTGTTTTCTACCTTAACAGCAAAGTTGAAAGTAAAGATAATTACTTTTAACCTTACACTTCTGCCTCTTTTTAGCCAATGGAATCTGAATACTGACCTTTTAATTTGGATATTTTTAATTTGGATATTAGCCCCTATTCACCATATTTATTGCAGAAGTTTTTGTCATTCCATTATTGTCCGAGTTCTTTAAATTTAACTGTATAGAATACTTTTATTATTATGGTTTTGAATCTATTTAACATTTTCATTGTTAATGCTTTCTGTCTCTTGTAGAGTCAAAAATTTATGTTATTCCATAGCTTGAATAAATATTCCCAGCATTTTTCTTTCTTTTGGTTTGGATTTTATGTTAACTGACTAAGGCAGTTTTACTACAACATTCATTATTAGTCAGTGCAGAGGCTACTAAGAGGGCTTACCATCTCCTAGAGCATGGTGATCTGGTATTGACAGTACTGGAGTTTTTGTGGGGAGCTGAAAAGGCACCTTTCTGTTGGTCATTAGGGATGAAGGGGTGAGGTTGTGGGAGTGAGGATCATGAGCTCAGGTGCTGCCAACTGTGGCCATGAATAGAGCTTCATCTGGTCCCAGATCTGGGCGTGCCTTGCCGCAGTTGTTTTGTGACCAGCTGGAGACCTGCACTCATGACAGAGACTGAACAGAGACCTAGAGACACAGTCTGAGTACTACCTAAATTTTAGTCTGCAGAACGAAGGTCAGTGAGCAATGAGACAAGGAGAGAGTGGAACCCCAGCTTCGCTGGACATGTGTTCAGGTGGAAGATGCCTCTTACCTTTATAGTGGCGTGCTCGGGATCAGGGCTCAGAGTCTGAAGTGAAGCTTCATTTCTTAGTTCAGCTTTCAGTTTGTATACTTCAGCTTCTGCCCTCTTCAAGGATTTTTGAAGAGTCAACTTTTCTCTGTTCCAGACTTCCTTTTCAGAAGCAATGATGGCTTCAATGTTGGCGCCACCACTGAATGAAAACCTGGAAGACTGTGGAGACCAGAGCCTACTTACTTAATTGATTTTTAAGAGCGAGTTGCTAAACAAAAAACACATTTAAATATATTAGAGGTATCACTGTGGGAGATGGAGAAGTCTCAGCTTTTCAACCTCAGACAAGGAACATTCAAAGCCAATCTCAACTGACATTAAAGAATATACAGTAACTTTTAAGTATATGGTCCTTTGCCAAGCAGGTTAACTTTGCAACTAAAAATCTTCATGAAAGCCGAAGCCCCAGAGAAGATGCTTAGATTGAGCAGAACCTGGAACTGAAAAAGTCTGGAGATTTAAGAGACGGACCACCTGGGCCCAGAGGCTGAGTGTGGGCCCCATGGAAGCTGCGGGGACGTGTGAGTGTGTGTCGGACTACAAAGCTGTCCGACAGGTCTTCCCTGGCTTCATGCTGGGCAATGATGAAGTCAGCAATTTATTTTGCAGTTCTTAAATGAAAAAAAAATGAGTAAATTTCCAGAGTAGTTTATTAAACTTAAATATACCATATTTTTCAGACTATAAGATGTGTTTAGGTTTTAGAAGAAAATAGAAAAAAACTGAAGCAAAAAATGTGGTAAAATATTTAATAACATACATAATATTTCACCAGTGTAAATATAAACAGAACTCAACAGCAGCAGCATTAACAACCACTACTCCTCCCCAATGGGGGGGTGTATCTTACAGTCCGAAAAATACGGTATAATTTAATGACAACTTTCACTTGCGTTATGAACATAACAATTGATATATAACTGATGAGAACAGCCAGAATTCAAATTTGAACATTTAACATGTGTCTGCTGTTAGTTCACAGGCAGAACACCTGTCTTTAGAGATACGTTGATCTTGGTTTGACTACTGACTTCTATTTTTTCATGTCAAGGCTGCTGGGCATGCATTACAGATTCTGAATGTATAAAACCCAGATTCTGACACACAGAAGGCTTCTGATAAGTAATAGCTGCATTATTATTATTACTATTATTGTCATTCCTATGAAATTTTCTAGTGATTCTACTAGGAACCAGATACTTAATATTTTTACATCAGCAGGGCTAAGAACTGAAACTAGCCTGCAGAAACTGTAACTCTGCACTACTTCTAACACGTGCCATGCTAAAAATAGACGTACGTAATCTCTGCCAACTCCTGTCTGTCGATACCACCTGATCTGTTCTTCTAGCTTCATAACCAGGTTTCTCAAATCGTTCTTTTCTTCGGTCAGTTGGCTGATATGTCCTGTTAGTTCAGCATTTTGTCTCAGTAGTCTTTCAGTCATTGAGCCACAAGAGGTACTTGGGGACACTAAGGTCGGCTAGAAAGATAAAACAGACAAAAGGTCGCATAAGCACTAACATTTCTAAATAATGCACACAACATGTAGTCACCACTAAGAACAACAATCTCATGAAGAAGTGATGCTTCTGTTGAGTCTTAAATAATAAGCAGGAATTTACCAGGCAGGAAAGAAGACAGGGAGGGGCATAGTAAGCACAAGGAACAGTGCGTGTAAAGGCACAAAGGCTTAAGCGAGAGTGTGATTTTAGGGAGCCACGGTTGCTTCGTAAGGCTAGAGTCAAGGCTGCCTTCACTCGGTGGACAACAGACTTAAATGTAGGAGTGGAGAGCCATGAAGGGCTGTAGGCATGAGCATGCCACACACAAAATTTATGTGTTAGAAAGACTGCTTTAGTAAAAGTGTGTAAGGTAGATTAGATTAGCAAAGATAAATCCTGGTGCCAGGCAGACAAATCGGGAAGTCACTGCAACAGTCTAGATGAGAGCTGTGAAGGCCTAAAAACAGTGACTAGGGCACACAGGACCTATGTCTAGGAGACAGATGGCACAGGACTTAGTGACTGCTTGGGTACGCAAACAGCAGTGGAGCAAGGTAGGCTATGGTGGCTTTCAGGTTTCTAAACTGGTGTTATCATGACCAGAAATGTGGGGTTGGGGCAGGAAAGGAAAATAATGCTCAGTTTGGAATGTGTCTGTGAGGTTCCTAAGGGGTCACTATGGGGTACAATTCCCCAAAGAAAGGTGTCTAACAACTAATTGAAAATATAAGTCTGGACAACAGGACAAAGGTGGTCCACTAGAAATGTAAGCTCCATATGGGTGAGATTTTTAAATCAGATTTATTTACTGTATCTCCAGAACTCAGGGTAATACCTGGTACATAGCAGGTAGCCAATGTAATGACTTATTCAATAAATATGTCTACTGAGAAACTTAGGCTGCATACATGAACAAGCTTTCATAGCTACAGTTAGAGGAAAAAATGGATGCGAGTAGGAAGAAGAGGAGCTCATGAAGGTTACTGATGAAGGAATGGAAGAAATGAGAGAATACTGACACAAAAGTAAGGAAACTGAGTTTTTGAAGTAGTGTCAAATGCTACAAAGACAAAGGGGGCTGAAAAGATTCACCAGGTTAGTCAGTGTGAAGACGGTGGTGGCATTCATCGAGTGCTGAGGGTAGCAGCCAGGTTCATCTTTCTAGAAACTTGGTTATCATAATACAAGAGGTCCACATAATTATTCAATAATAATAATGAAAGTTAATTTCCTCAAGCTTTCATCAACTTTTATTGGGGGAGCAAACATGAAATATTCAAAATAAATGAAAAAGTAAAACTAAAGCTCTTTAGAAAATATAGTGCTAGTTTCAAACAATTGATATAGTTTCCACTAAACCTTTGTTCTTGTTACTTCACAAAAAGTTTTTTAAGTCATACCTCTTTGCCTGGCTGGCCAGTTAATTTTTGTAGTTGTAAAATAACTTCATCAATATTTTCATGAACCCAAATGAAATCTTCATCATCTGCTGTTTCAAACTGTAGTCTTAAAAAAAAAAGGAAAAAAAGACAAAAAGTCAAAACATCTCAATCAGTGGTGTTGGCTGGCACAAGCACTATGGATCGGGCAGCACCCAGCCTCCCCTATCACTCCTTGATCCAGTTCTCTCTCCCTGGATCAGGGTGTTAACATACTTGTTTTCAGGTATATGCGTTTGGTTAGAAAATACAGCCTCCTAATGTAAGCAGGCATTAATTAAAAAATTTCAATCCCCGACCCCTGGCTAGGTAGGAAGGAGGGGCAGATTCTGTCCAGCTTGTCTGAGACGCTCTTTCCAAAGGTCAGGCGGCAAAGTCAAACCTGTTGGAGGCCTTCTGGGCAAGGCGCTGCAGTTTTGAAGCCATATGTTGAAGCTTTTGTTTGATTATTTCTAATTCGTGATTATAGCCAGTTCCTCCTCCACTCATTTCAATCAGTTTAGGATAGCTTGATTCCTTTGTCTCTCCTTCTATTTTCTGTTGAAGAACCCAATTTCTAGTTCGATCACTGGTTAAACTCCATGTGGCTGGCTGGCAATTTTGGAGAGAAAAAGAAAAAGCAGTAAGTATAAACAAAGAGCATTCTTTCTTAAGGGAACACAATTTACAATAAGCTTTCAATATTGTTGAAAGCAACATTTCTGTGACTTTAAGGAAAATGATGTATAATGAAACTAATTTTAGCACAGGCTAATTGATACAAACAAGAGTTTTAGGCTCTTACTGCATCTCATCAATGTTACAACAAAACGAAGCTGAATGGAACGATGGTATGTGAGGACCTGCTGTATTATTTCTACTCCAAAGAAATGTCCATAGATTTTGTTTTAACGTGATTTGTACACAGCTATTTAAATAATTTAATCCAATATCAAAACTATGTTTGAAGGGTCGCAATATTCTTTTAAAATATTTTAAAACAAACTGTCAATTTACCTCATTAAGATTCTGATACAGAATTCTACTTTCTCGTTTTTCTTCTCGTTCTAGTTCTTGCTTCTGGAATTCCTGCATAATTCCTTGCAGTCGCTTTCCTTCAAGGTCCAACTTATAAACTTGCTGCCTCTTCTCTTCCAGCTGGCGCTGAAGCTCTTCCACTTTGGACTGGAGCTCACGCATTTTCCTCTGTCCCTCAGTGTTGGCCTCTTGTTCCGTCTGCAACGTCTTCCTGTGAACCTGCCTATCCTTTTCCATTTGCTGTCTTGTCTGCAAAGAATCCAGTTTATATTTCTCAGTCTCATTTAGTAACTCTACTATGCGGCTGTGTTTCTCCTCGAGCTGTTTCTGCAGCTCTTTGAGGAGGTCCTCAGAGGGCAAGGATGGCCGAGGCTGCCCAGTGTCGTCGCTGGCCCTCTGCAGCTGCGCGTGCACTTCCCGCTCCCTGTCCAGGGTGCTACTCATTTCCCGAATCCGACCTCTCTCGGAATCAAGCAGCACTTGAAGCTCTAGGTTTCGACCTCGTTCTTCTGCTAGCTGGGCATCACATAGCACTCTCTGTGATTCTATTTCCCGCTGTGATTCATTTAGTAGTTGCTTCTGTTGTTGCAAAAGTTGATTTAGCTGGATATTCCTTTGTTTCTGACCCTCCAGTGAAAATTTCAGATCCTTATAGGAGAAAATGATTTTAAGTAATTGTTACTATTATGAAAAATACTTTATAAGTACACACAATTGTGATTTTATTACTGCTAAGCTGGTAGTATTTGGTAATACCACTGATTATCCAGTTTATTAACTTAAATTTTCAGTGGTTAGAGCATTATTATTTAGACAGCTAGGTGATTTTCATCAAAGAATATAAACAAGAGACAGCTAAGCTAAGTAATGTTTCCCTCCTAATATTAGCCATTTCTGATTTAAGAACAGAAAAAAGCAGGGTATACTTCCTCTAAAAACAATGACCTTTAAAAATACAAATATTTCTGATATAATGTGATATGAGTTCCTGACGAACTTTGTATTTTCCAATATCATGTACTAAAAACAGTAAGGTTTAGGGGAAAATCAGGGATAGGGACAAGCTACTCAAAACCTACACAAATTTGAAGTGATAAAAAGTAGTCATCAGGACCTGAGGAGAGGACATGCCTTCGACAGGCAGAGGTCACTACGCCTGCAGGCTACCATGGTAGACATTAAAAATAACCTTCCAAAGTAATAGGGCAGAAATGAGGGCTACAGACTTTTAAATGGCTTTATTTATTAAATTTTTATTTATTGACTTGAGATACACACACACACAAATTTAAGTTGGAAGCCATGTATGATAGACACACACACATACTCTCTCTCTCTCTCTCTCTCTCTCTCTCCCCCTCTCTCTCTGATTTGTTGTTCCACTTCTTGATACACTCATTTGTTGATTCTTGCATGTGTCCTGATCAGAAATCACACCCACAACCTGGCATATCGGGATGATAGTCTAACCAACTGAGCTCCCCAGCCAGGGCTTACACAGATTTTTAGTGTTGAGCTAGCAAGCACTGGGTTATGTGGATAGGAGAGCTCTGAGCCAGTGGGGCTGGCATTCAGGTGCGCAGTGCTGTGAGCAGAGATCTGTGCTAGGCTGGGAGACAGCCCAGCAGGAAGGGACTCATTTTACATTCTCATAAACTGTAGCAGCAGGGGCTCCTGCTGCCAGGAAAGTATCACTGCTCCCCTTCCCTATGAGAACACAGGAACCAAAACTACTTCTGCATTAAACTGGCATGACTGCCCTATTTATCAAATTGTATATGCACTAATTCAAATTCCCAAAGCACATGGTGCAGGAGAACAGTCTGTATGCATCCTTAGATGTAGCAAAACAAAATCAGAAAAGCATCGCACTACTAGCATTTCCTTGTATAGTTTAGATGACATTATAATAGCATTCAATAAAGAGCAAGCAACTCATTGCAGCTCATAAAGAGTTCAACGTTGACATTTTAGAAGGAGAAAAGTCTCCAGACTCATTTTTCTATTGTTCTGGATTTTCCAGATACTTAAAGACAGAGAGACCAATACCTCAAGTTCTTCTTTATCTCGTTCTTCACCGCGTCCCAGTTTGGCTTTCTCCTTCTCCAAAGCCCACTGGAGCTCTCTGGATTTTTTCTGTTCACCTGCTAATGTGTCGTTAAGCAAATGTACTTCATCTGTTTTATCTTTAATTTCCAACCTAAATCAGAGAGACAAATAAACTCTCCTAAAACTACTTTGATTATATAGTGGGGAAGAGTACAACTTCAACGAAAAGTAGAGGCATATAATAAAGTAGCAAATAGGAAAATACAAACCACACGAAGATTAAAGACTGTTGACTGTGGTTCATTTCAAATGACCTGTTTCTAATAGTACACCTATTATTTACCATTACAATTTATTATTACAAAATAATATTAATGAAACTTTTCCCTTGTCTTATACCTAACGTGGAAAATACCATGTATTTGTGTATGTGTGAAAACACTGTTCAAAACAAAGATGGTGCTTGTAATGTGTTCTTGGCAAGTAGAGTATCTCAGTATTTACCTCAACAAGCTTATGCTTTTTACAAGCATTATCTTTTAGAGCATTTTGCATATATTAGCTAACTGAATGACGAATTGTATTGAGATCATAAATACCATTTCAAATTACTTGGTCAAATCAATGAAATAAAGGTCAAATTTACATATCTTATATAAGAAACCTCAAGGAGAATGGAAGCCACAGTACAGAACATGCCAATCGTGAGCTTATTATGTGGAGTTTTCTTTCCCACGGAGTTCTTCCCATGAATTAATGAAGTGTCATGTTATTTGAACATCATGTATCATGTGCAATGCTATGTTTTTGTAAGAGCCTCACAGTGTCTGTGATAAAGTTACTCCAATTTCTTCACTAAGGCAGGTTTATAATGAGGAAGCGTGGTGTACCTAAATGCCTCCAATTCCTTCAGGTGCTTATGCTGTGCCTTCAGTGTTGTTTCGAGCTCCAGCCTAGTCTGTGCAAGCTCGCCCCTCAGCTCCGCAGCCGCCCTCCTCTCGGCGCTCAGCTGCTCCTGCAGCTCCGCTGCTCTGTCCTTCACGCCGCTGAGCTCCGCCTGCATCTCCAGCACCTGAGACTGCTTCTGCTGCACGTCGTACTCCAGGAGCTCTGAACGGAAATTATTAATATGCAAACCATGACTTAGAGACTCATGTTTGGTTTATAAATAGTTTGTTGATAAGAAGTGATTTGGAATTTAGGCAATTAATACAAATTACAATATTACAGTCCCAAAGTTAGCAATTCATACAAATACTCATTATGCATATTTCCCTCACAGTCTGGATGATCAACATTTCAGAACTGTAAATATGCTGGATGATAAAAGTTTAATGAATGTGAAATATAAATCTGTCTTTGTTTATTCAGAGTTGCTATCCCTCACATTAAAAAACCCCAGTGGTTTCTGACAGCCGCCCAAGGCAACTGCAGGAGTCACCTGGGGAACCGTGGCTGCCGAGACCGGCAGTGCTGGCCACGTGCGTAGCCCTGGTTTGCAGACGGTCCCTGGGACCTGTCCTGGAGAAGTGGGAAGTCCGAACCCCGTTCTGATTCATGTTTTTTCCTCTAAAAACCAACCAAACCCTTGCTGCATGTCTGTTACAATGAAAACAAACTGAAATATTTAAATTCACAGGTATAATAAGTTTAAAAAGTTACAATATACATCAGAACCCCATTTTTACGAAAAATATGAACTTATATACATGCACACGTTGAAAAGGTCTGAAGAACTATTTACCTGGGTATTATTTTAGAATTTAGGAGATTCTAGTTTACTCTACTCTTCTACTTCTCTATTCTACCATAAATGTATTTTTTTACACAAGACTTTTGTATTTATAAAAGCAATTTTGACTTGTCCAAGTCCCTTCTTCCATCTCGTTAAGATTTTTTACTGCTCACACTACTACAGACGTCCCTGTTCCCCCGGCCCCGGCCCGCTCCCCCTTCCCTCTGGCCATCACCACACTGCTGTCCGTGTCTGCGGGTCCCGCACCTACGCTCTCCGGCCAACCCCTTCGCCTTTTATCCAGATCCCCATTCTACCATAAATGTATTTTTAACTTAAAGAACTTTATTGAAGTTAATCACTTCATATTACAATTCCTATTATTCATGTTAAGAAATAGAAAAAAGTTGAATTTGAAGATAGTCATGTTAATTCAGGCCTTTAAAACTATTTCTTAGGGAGGCTACGGAGCTACATATATAAAATGTTATGTATATAAACTAAGCTTCCAATGGGGTTTTATTTAACTTAAGTAAACTAATACTAATAAATTACCTAAAATAATCTTCAATTAATTCTATGTCTTAATAGAAAGGATGTATTTAATTTGTGATCTCATTACACCTGTTTGCTCTGAAATATTTAAAAATATTTAAAATCTTCAGTTTTTCAGTGACAAATGTAAGACTATGGTATAACTTTCAAAATTTGCAAAAGCACAAGTATTTGTACCATTACATGAAACAAAACTGAAGACAAAGATATATGTCTTCACTAGACATGATGAAAATTAGATTTCAATTCAATCTCAAATGATTTCTATCTGCGGCTCTAAATGAAGAGGCACCCCTATCGAAAATGGGGAAAAGATCTGAAAAAGTATCATAAGCCTGTCTAGTGTGGCTCAGAGGACTGGGCACTGGCCTCCGAACCAACAGGTTGCAGGTTTCTTCCCCGTCAGGGCACAGGCCTGGGTTGAGGCCCAGGTTCCCCAGCTGGGGGCATGCAAGAGGCAGCCAATCAATGTATCTCTCACACATTGGTGTTCCTCTTCCTCACTTTCTCCCTCCCTTCTCCTCTCTCTAAAAAGTAAATAAATAAAATCTTAAAAAAAGAAGCATCACAAAAGCAGAAATCCAGCTAGCCAATAATCATAAGCCAATAATCATGGCAAAAGGACTAATGCCTTCGGTAATCAGTAAATGTAAATCCAAACCACAATAACAATACACCGCACACCCACCGCATGGCAACAAAGGTGTGACCGTAACAATTGTTGGCAAAGATGGGAAGCAACAGAGACTCTCAAGCACTGCTAGCAAGTGTATGAACTAATGTGACCACTTGGGAAACAGTTTGGCATTAGTTAATAAATTTGAAGATATATGTTTCATTATTCAGCAATTCTACTCCTGGGTCTGTACCTAGAAAAGTGACGCATATGTGCATCAGAAACACAGTATAACAATATGCAGATTAGCATTGGATCTAGCAGCTAATGGATATATAAATTGTGAAATAATCACACATGGGAATTCTATATATTAAAAAAATGAATGAACTAGAGATAACTACAGGAACTTAGACGAATGTTATAGAGAGGTGACAGAAGATTGTGATAAAGTTCAAAAGCAGGATACAGGATAAACTTTGAACTTCTGTGGTTTAGGAATATATAAATAGGTAGTATAACAAAAAAAATCAGGATAATGGTGACTTCCAGGTTATTAGAGGAGTGGATGCTGGGAAGGGGCTTCTGGGACACTTGGTATAGGTGATGTTTCCACAGATACTCATCTGATTTGTTTTATCGTGTATTTTCACATATGTACTTTTTTGAATGCATGCTATAGTCACAATTAAAAAAGGATTAATAAAGAAACAGTTACTTTCATTGTGGATTTTTTTCTTTCAGGTTATCCTCACCTAGAGCTTCAAAACAAAGGAAAATAATGAACAATGGGCTAAACACCATGGATCAAGGCCATGCTTGTTCATTTTAAATTAAATATGTCTGTTTATATGTCAGAAAATTACAGTGTCTTTGATTAAAGTATTTTGTAAGAGTTACTGTCATACTCTTTCCACACACAGCTAGCAAAAGCTATTTTCAAACTCTACAGGATGTAAAAGCAAAATCCTCTGACACTGTGAAGCAGGTCCTTACCAGGCTGTCTGCCACACGCAGCACTTTTGTTTTGTAGTGACTGAACAACAACTCCCTCTCCTGCACAACCGCCGCCTCTTCCCAATTTCAAGAACTGCTGCTTTTAAGATGGAGCAATAAGCTTATTTGGCATAGCAAGACTGGTGTTACCTACTTCTTTTCTGTTTCCAAAGGTAAGCAAGAGTTTCCACTTGGTTGGAGAACCCTAATGTAAACTATTTTTCAACTCGGAAAATACAACAGCTGTAGTTCTGATCTGTGGCTGGGCCTCCATGTGTGCAGAGGGCCACCTTACAGTGTTCTCAGGTTTCCGACTGCACAAGCAGTTCTCGCTCCGGCACTGGTGAAGGGTCAACTGTGTGTGCGTAAAATATTTAAATACGCACGTACACACAGATACACCGGGTGGGGCAAAAGCAGGTTTATAGTCGTTCATATGGGAAACAACACAATAATTAATAAATAATAACACAAGAGTAAATTCTGTGTTTCACGTACTCACAAGTAATATAAACAGATATATGCATGTATATACACACATATATATGTTCAAAACCAACTGGACAATCCCTTAGTCCCTAGGGTAATTAATGTAGGTTCTCCCTCTGATGTGAGAATGAGAATGAAATGTGACTGAGAAGAGACGGGTTCTGAGAAATGGGAAGGGAGACAAGTGAAGCGTTTGCACCTACTCGTGCTATCACACGAGCCCAGTGTACCTTGGCTTGCTTGATCACTCTCTTGTTCTCTTTTCAGAGTCATTTTTCTACCATTCATCTGAGCATGCAGTGCTTGAATCTCGGATAACAAACTCCTTCTATCTGCTTTCTGAAGGCATTCCATAGCTGCTCGATATTCAATACTCTGTAAAAATGTAAAGTAAAAAACCAAGTGAAGACAGTTATGAAGACAATAAAATTAACAACCAGGAATTGAGAGAAGAATGAATGATATGCACATACTAAAATTCTGAAAAGAAATGACTAATTTTCTCTCCTCCTCATTAGGGTTTACTTCTGGTTACTAATCTTTACATTTATTTTGAAATTCTTCAAACACACAAGACAGCGTGAAGAATACTATAATAAACGCCCATGTACTTAGCCCAGGAAACAGCACCTATACAATCAAAGCCCC
The DNA here is from genome assembly GCA_004027735.1 of Carollia perspicillata. NCBI lineage: Eukaryota > Metazoa > Chordata > Mammalia > Chiroptera > Phyllostomidae > Carollia > Carollia perspicillata. Next base: position 17,865 of record PVKM010021433.1, read on the forward strand.
TGTGTACAACCCCCCGAGTACATCCTCCCCTGCACCGCCTGCTCAAGAAACAACCAAACTCTAAGTCTTCTAATTTCATATTAAACTGTAGCTTCTAATTTTCATATCACATTATATTTTCATGTCAAATCTGTATCTTCTAATTCTCTGCATATTGTTACATATACACAAGCTAAATAATATACAGTATTGTTTTTGTATGTTTAACACTTAAATAAAAGGAATCACAATGCATTTATCTTGATGTAATTTGCCTTTTCCACACCATTTTGGTAAACCAATGGGTTGACACATGTAGCCCTCGTTTCAGTATTATGAGGGGGACCCAATAACTCCAAGATTTATTTATAAAAAATTGTTATTCTTACATGTTTAAACTTTAGTCACCTTCAAAGTACTATTTGATGCAATACACCTATCAAGATGCTTTTTCTACTGTTTACAACAGTCTTTGAACTCATTGATTTTGATGCCTTTTAATCCTTCTGATGTTTTTGGTTTCACTTCTTCCACATGGGCAAACATGTCCTTTGGGGACTTTTTCACAGGGAAACAAACGAAGTCCTTCGGGGTGAGATAAGGTGAATAGGGACGGTGGGACGTGGGGGTCATGCCGTTTTGGGGTCAAACACTTCTGAACACTCGGCATTGTGTGGGCAGGTGCGCTCATAAATCACCCATTGTGAAATGGGCAAATGTATTAAAGTCTTCAAAAAAAAATTCACTGAAGCTGAACACAGCCTTTCACACCACCAGCTGCTACACTGATACAGATAGGTTTCTAGAACACCCACCTAGTGGGGGAAGCCTGTACTACAAGGGGTCTGCCCTCCAGAAGATAATTCTGTTATTTTTTGGATTCTCCCTCATATCTAGTATTCCATAGTATGAATAATACACTATATTTTATTTGAGCATCTTTTAATATATTTATTGGATATTCTTAATTGTCTTCCATGAGATCATATATTTACATCATTTGTCCACTTTTCCACTGGCTGTTTTAATATCATTGGATAATTGGTCGGTAGTTTTCCTCCTTGTAATGTCTTTGTCTGGTTCTGGAATCAGAGCAGCAACAGGCCTCACGGAGTGGGTTGGGAAACGTTCCCTTCTCTTTTATTTTGATGAGTTTGTGAAGGACTAGTCTTAACTCTATTAAACATTTGGTAAAATTCACCAGTGAAGCCATCTGGTCCTGGGCTTTTGTGAGAAATTGTAGAATTAGTAATTTAACTCTTTATGATAGGTCTATTAGATTTTTATTCTTTTCATGAGTTAGTTTTGGTAGTTTTTAATTTTTAGGAATTTGTCCATTTAATGCTATTGTAATTCATTTTTTAAAAATAACATTTTATTTACTGAGAAATCAGATTTTTACATCTTGATCTTCTATCCAGCAAAATTTTAAACTTTCTTAATCAATTCTAAAAATGTGTGCGTATAGATCCTCTTTAGTTTTTTATGTAAGTGAGTAACAGGTCTTCCCTATCCCCAACTCTTACTTATTTCTCCTACTTTGCTAGCTAAACATTTAGGTCACTGAACATTCAGTAGTAGGTTGAACAAACTACTGAACTCTTCATTCAGAAATATTTTTAACATTTTTAACTGTAAGATATGTTTGTTGTACGTTTTTGCTAGGCATTATCTTTACTTACTTCAATACATTTATTTTTTAGTTTATTTGCTTTAAGGTAATATTTTAAAGTATAAAATTCTTCATTCTAATTAAGTAATTAGCCTTATTTCTTGAGGTGATCGCTGTCTTTTCCCCCCTTTAATTTGTTAAAGTAATGAGTCACATGAGTTATTTTTAATGGCATGCTACCTTTGTAACCCTGAATAAGTGAAACGTAATTGTGTCTTTAAAAATATGTGCATTGGTGAATTTGGTATGTTAGTATTTCACTGTGGATTTCTGCACCTGTGTTCCGGAATAAAATAGGCCCGCCCACGTTTTTTTCTTTCTTCTATTACCTTTATCTGATTTGGGAACAGGATTATACTAGCCTCCTCAAAAAATGACAGGGCATGCCTCGAACCATCCAACCGTGAGGAGCCCATAGCTCCTCCCATATATAACATACTCCCATATATAACATATTTTGAGGGTATCAATCATTTCTTCCTTTTAAATTGCGGAGTAGTATTTCACTGTATGGATATGCTATAATTTGTTCACTCATTCACCTGTCAAAGGATATTTGGGTTGTTTCCAGTTTTTGGCCGTTACAAACAGATCTGCTATGAATATTCATGTGTAGGTTTTCATGGAGACATGTTTTCATTTCTGTCAGATTAAATACCTGTGAGTGTGACTTCTGGGTTATATGATAAGTGTATTTTTACCTTAAAAGAAACTGCTAGATGATTTTCCAGAGTGGCTCTCCCTTTTATATTCCTAAAAGAATGCATGAGAGATGCAATTTCTCTGTCAGCACTTGGTGTTGTCACTAGTTTTTATTTTGGCCATTCTGATACAGTGTAGTGGCCTCATCTTGTTTTCATGTAACATGTCTCAATGAGTAGATTTTAATTATGCACAAAAGAGATGTCATGGCCTTCATATTGAGAAGTATATGATGTCTGTTTGTTCCATTTCTGGTGACAGTAACTAATCACTTGGATAAGGTGGTGTCTGAAGATTTCTCTACTGTAAAGCTACTGCTTTTCTATTTGTTAATTGAAAAAGATTTTTTTGAGGATTTACTGTGAGAGTATGTAAATATACTTTCCTGATCATATTATGATAGTGTTTAATAAAGGGTGATTTATAAATTCCATCGTTTCTCCTACATGCTAGTTAGCATTCTACCAGTATTCATTTATTATATCAGCATAAACTCATGAATTTATTTTACCCTTTGTTTTCAAATGTTATTCTCATTATTTTTAAATCATTTTTTATTTTCAATTACAGTTGACATATATTATTATACTAGTTTTAGGAGTACTTCCCAGTGATCAGACATTACATAACTTAATACGTGATCATCCCAATAAATCTCACACCCATCTGACACCACAGTTACTTGAATATATTCCCTATGCTGTACTCTACATTGCCAAGACTGTTGTAACAACCAATTTGTACTTCCTAACCCCTTCACCTTTTTCAACCCCCCAAATCCCCTCCCATCTGGCAACTGTCAAAAGGTTCTCTGTATCTCTGAGTTTGTTTCTGTTTTGTTTGTTCATTTACTTTGTCTTTTTAGATTCTGTTGTTGACAGATGTGTATTTATTGCCATTTTATTATTCCTAATTTTTGAAATTTTTCTTCTTAAAGAAAACCCTTCAACATCTCATATAAGACTGGTGTGGTGGTGATGAACTCCTTTAGCTTTTTATTTTTTAAAAGATTTTATTTATTTACTTTTAGAGAAAGGGGAAGGGAGGGAGAGACATATTGATTTGAGAAAGAAACATTGATTTGCTGCCTCACATATACACCCTGAATGGGGACCAAACCTGCAACCCACATACATGCCCCAACTGGGAACTGAACCAAAGACCCCCTGGTTTACAGGACAATGCTCTAAGCAACTGAGCCACACTGGCTAGTTGACTGGCAGTCGCTGACAGTCTTATAAGGAGTTCTCTTGTAAGTAACTGCTTTCAAGATATGCTCTTTGTCTTCAACCTTTTGTATTTTAATTATGGTGTGTCTTTGGTGTGGGCCTCTTTGATTTCATCTTGTTTGGGACTCTCTATGCTTTCTGGACTCGTATGTCTATCTCCTTCACCAGTTACAGAAGTTCTCTGTCATTATTTTTTCAAATAAAGTTTCAATTTCTTGCTCTCTTCTCTGTCTAGCACCCCCAATGCAAATGTTGGAAGGCTTGAAGTTGTTCCAGAGGCTCTTTACACTATCCTCATTTTTTTTTATTCTTTTTTCTTTTTGTTGTTCTGATTAAGTTTTTTGTTTTCTTCCATATATTCCAAATTGCTGATTTGATTCTCGGCTTCATCTACTCTACTGTTGATTCCCTGTACATTATTCTTCATTTTAAGTTAGTATATCCTTCACTTATGACTAGTCCTTTTTTGTGCTGTTGAAGGCCTCACTAAGTTCACTGAGCCTCCTTATAACCAATGTTGTGAACTCTGCACTGGATAGATTGTTTGTCTCCATTTTGTTTAGTTCTTTTTCCAGAGTTTTGCTCTGTTCTTTCATTTCGGCCATGTTTCTTTGTCTCTTCCTTTTGGCAGCCTCCTTGTGTTTGTTTCTATGTATTAGGTAGAGCTGCAATGTCTCCCAGGCATGGTATGGTAGAGTGGCCTAATGTAGTAGGTGTCCTGTAGGGTCCAGTAGCACAGCCTCTTCAGCCACCCAAGGTGTGAACTCAAGGTGTGCCCTTTGTGTGGGCTGTATACCCTCTTCTTGAGGTTGAGCATTGATGGCTGCTGGTAGGTCAATGGGAGGGATTAACCCAGGTCAGTCAGCTGCAAACACTGAGCACTAACCTCTGATCACCATGGAGGATCTGTTGTGCAGGGGCCCACTCCATAGAGCTGAACTTACTTCAGTGGAGCTCTGGTGCCTGTTGAGTCTGCCTCTTGAGTGTGTTGCTTGTGGAGGAGGTTGGATGGTGTGTTTTGACATGGTCTGAAGCTGTCTACTGGGTGTGCTGGCTCTTGTGCCTCCTGGGAGGTACAGGCCAAGGTCAGCCACTGCCTGTGTTGTGACTGAGGCCACCTGGCATGAACT
>PVKM010021434.1:0-22581 GCA_004027735.1 Carollia perspicillata
TTTGTTTTCTCTTTTCATATGGAAGCACAATGCCCATTCTGGCTACATTTTGGATTTGGACCATATACATGAACCCCAATAGCAGTTCCCAGAAAGGGTGTATGAGGGACAGAAAGAAGAGTAGAGGGTAGATGGTGGAAGAACATCCCTGAAAGCCTCCCACAAATGTACTCATCTCCTCTGCATAGCTGTGTGCTCTCTCTGGCATTGTATTCTACCATTCCCACTTTTATAATGAGTGAAGCTAAACATCGAAAAAGTCAAATAAATAATAATAGAGTAACAGATTAATAGGTAGTAGTTGCCTGAAAACTAGTCCTATTTATTTTATTTACTATATAAATTCAGTTTTCTTTATATTTCAATTCATTTGAGTAAATATTATTAACCATCTATGCTCTATACTGTCATTGTAATATATGGGAACTACTTGAGAGATGAAGAACATCACAGTTTACCCAGAAAAACTTATATAGAAATGTTAGATGTCCTTATGTCCTGCTAAAGGGGTAAAGATAAACAAAAATAAAACAATTCTACCTTGTTTTCATAGTTTGGTAGGAAAACAATTTGAAGGCCTTATATGCATTCTAAAATCAAAGAGGAGTAATGTTCTTCTTATGACTTGGATAAAATTACAAACATATTTACCAGGGCAAAAAAAAAAAAAAAGATTAGGTCATGTATCTTTTGTTTAAGATTTTATTTATTTATTTTTGGAGAGAGGGGAAGGGAGGCAGAAGGAGAGGGAGAGAAACATTAATGTGCATTTTCCTGTAGCAGGCCCCCACTGGTGACCTGGTCTGCAACCCAGGCTGTGCCTGGACTGGGAATCAAACCAGCGACCCTTTGGTTCATAGTCCAGTACTCAATCTCCTGAGCCACACCAGCCAAGACTAGGTTGTGTTTCTTTCCAATGGCATATTTGTTTGGGGGTTTTGCTTGTACATGTGTATGTGTGTGCCCTGCAAGTATTTCTACACTTCTTAGTCCCACTGCATTTTACTTTGGTGTATTCTGGTTGTATAAGCATGTATGCACATGTATATGCAGTTACGTGTACACCTGCATTTATTAAACACTTAGTATACTTTAGTTTTTAAGATCTATTTCTTTCAAATAGAAAGAGGTTCAAATACCATCACGTAACAGCGCACATATAACAAGCATTAAATGGCTTCTTGAGCAGGTAAAGTATGAAACTCTTGAATCCTTCTTTTATGATGTTAAGATCTTTATTTTTCATTTATGATTAACAAAAAACACAGAGAGATCTTATTTGCAGCCATTCGATTAAGAAAACATTTTATTTCCTATACTTCTTTTATGAATTGCTGGCTTTATACCACTACAGGCCTTCAAAGCCAGTGGTGGGGAGGAAATAAAACTAGTTCTAAGTGTTACATCTGTGTATTTGTTTTCATATGGCAGTAAACATGAAAATATGTAGCACTCATTAAAAACAATTTTAGCTATCAAGTGACTCCACGCACATACATTTCATAGTAAATAACTATCATAATTACAATGGTATTTGTACTTTCTATTTTAAAAAAGCAAACTAGCTCAAAAAATGAATTTTGTAGTAATGCACCAAAAATTCCAAGATATTGTTAGATGCATCTGCTAGACAGCTATTAACTTGAAAGGTAAAGATTAAAACTGTTTTAAGTCATTTCAAGTATAGTGCAAATGAGGTATCTGCTAACAGATATCGATGTTCAAAAACATCAGGATGGAAACAAGATGCAGAGGAGCATTGTCAACTAGCTGGGGAAGGGTAGAGGTCGAAGATACACTGACCAAAGGCAAACTTGGTCTACGCAATTCTTATTCCACAGCAAGACTAATTCTGTGTGAAATGTTGGTGTTTGTCTGGTTCCTCTCAGTGACTGTTATTCTCCACCAGCCATGTTCAACCCTTTTCATCTCCTGTAACACACAAACTAATTACTCAAATTCTGCGACACACCAAAAAATACTACATTATCTGATGATATGACAAAAAATAGGTATAATTTAGATTCGTTTACACTGAACAGATATTGTTGTGTTGGCTGTTGTCATATTTTCATTTGACAGTCTAAGAGAAAAAGGTTAGTGCCCCTGACTAAATAGTCAGGTATCATATGTTTTAAAAATTCTTGTGGCACACTGTTGTAAAATCATTGTTCTTGTGAAATCATATGTTCTATACCATAGAACATATCATTGTTCTATACCATATTATTAAACTTTGGATATGGTTATTTTATTAAATTTTTATTTAAGTAAATTTATTGGATTAATCAAGTTTTGTAAGAAATAAAATAGATGAATATAATGTGTTTGCTTTTACAAAAACTAATTCAGGCAACATCAGTTTCATTGAGAATGATTTTCCACTAGTTTCCAAAAGATTTCCCTGTAAATTTATTGTAAATAAATTTATTCCCTGTAAATTTATTATAAATAAATTTACTTCAGTCCAAATGTTTTAGAATACATACATATATATTTTCATATAGTTACATCAAACTAAACATTTTCACTATATAACATAAGCTTCTGCTACAGGAAGAACTCGTGACTATTAATACTTTAGTGAATGGTTACACCAAATAGGAAAGCTTATATATTTCTCTAATTATTATTTCTATAATCCAAATTAATATCTGGACCTAAGAAATTATCTGCATGTGATTGGGAAACCTAAGAAAAATGACAAGAATGAAATATACCAAGTACTCCCATTACCATCCTAAAATCACCAACTGCTCTATACCTGTAGGAATCTCTAAAGTGGATTTTGTTGCATTCCAGGAAAAATCAATTTCAACCAACAAGAAAGCTCATTACCATGATTGATAACCATGTCACCCTGGGTCTTGACAAATGTCTATACGTCTAAGCCTAAGAACTGTTTATCAATTATTGATTTCCTATTATTAACCAAAACCAATGGAATTACTAACATTATTTTAGGAGTCATCTCAAAATGTTATACATTTTTGTATTCCCAAAGTACAGAACAGCTCTGTTACCATTCTTACATGTTTTGCTGAAAATGGTAGGGATTTACATATGATTTAGATATCAAGTCAAATATATAATGGATTTAAAACTGAATGTCTTACATCAGCTTGGCATAATAATCAGTATGCAGATAAATTTCTCAACACAGAGTAGGAACAAGTCCAAGAAAACTCAAATTAGTAGCTACAAATTAAGTACAAATATGGACTTTTTTTTCCAGTTTTCTCATTTCTTTATTCCTTTCCTTCCTTGTTTCCTTCTTTTCTTTCCTTCCTTCCTTCCTCTCTTCTTCCTCCTTTCTTTCCTCCTTCCTTCTTTTTTCCTCCCTCCCTCCTTCCTTCCTTTAAAGTTTCAGTTTGACCAAGCTACATACTCTCTTCTCATTCCCAAATAATTAATAGGGTACATTTATCAAGAAGAATTAAATAAAGACAGAAACTAATTATGGAATATTGATTTGCCTGGAGATAACTTTTATTGTCTTTCGTAGAGATAAATTTAGCTACTTTGGTCACATCCTAATATAGATGACCTAATCCAAAAATTGACCTCTAATTATTGTTTCATAGATGGGGAGGCCTTGCAGGGTGGTACTCTATGATAAGGACATACAGTAAAGGAGGCAGACACACATTAACTATAACTGTGTTGGCCTCAGTAGCCACACCCATCGCCCACCCTCAGAATTTGCCTGTGTAAGAAAAACTGACTGAGTAAAGATACTGTTTACTGTTGGGCAGAGAAGCATCACCTTGAGAATAAAGAGATTTAGTTTCTTCTCCCAACTGTGATAGTAAAAGGCCACAGGAGGTATAATTCATTGAACATTCTCTGGCTGTTTTCTCTGTTTCAAAAAGTTGAAAGGGTTAAAAGGATTTTATTGTAAGCAAATTCTAGCTCAAACAGTCAGAGTCTGATATTAATATTTCTTATTGAATTTCTAGGAATAGTGCTGGGCTTCAAAACTTCACATTTGTAAATTAATTTTGCTTTTGATGTATAAAAAAATTGGAATATATGATCAAATGCCTAAAGATGCATTTTCAAGAACCCTTAATTTTCTCCTTATTCTACTTTATCTTAAAACTTATCTATCATAAATTGAAAAGAAATATGTGTCACATAAAACTATGAATCGCCATGATACTATGCAGGCAGGTATTTTGGATATATTGACATATCATGACTTTTGGACTTAATGTCATTGGGATTCTAATTTTCATCCTCTGAAGATTGATAAGCCAATTTTAAAAAGTTAGATTTTTTTTAAATGTGCAAGGTGCTTCCTTACTTTGGTGAGTTTATTTAATATAAAACTGTATTACATCTTCAAAGATTTTATTTAGTTATTTTTAGAAATGGGAAGAGAGGCAGAAAAAGAGGGAGAGAAACATCAATATGTGGCTGCCTCTCGAGCGCCCTCTACTGGGGACCTGGCCTTAACCCAGGCATGTGCCCTGACTAGGAATCAAGCCTGCAACCCTTTGGTTCACAGCCTGGCATTCATCCACTGAGCCACAGCAGCCAGTGCTAAAACTATATTAAAATTTTAATTACTTAAAAAATTTAGCTTAGAATTTAAAATTAGAATTTATTTTAAGTGTTTTCCCCTAAATAATGCTACTTACATTTATTTTATATGCTAAACTTGAAAATATTCTTGTATTTTTGGTGCAGTTAAAAAATAGTTTTATTGAGCTATTCTACTTCACAACTATATAGACTCACAAACATTCTTTTACTTTATATACACATCTTCTGCAAAATCTATATATGTACAGTCACACTGTCTCTAAAATTGTGCTGTAATTGTTGTGGAACGTGTCTATATGTAGTAACATGCAAATGCAAATGAACACATATAAGACATGCAATTATTTTTCATCCCTCCTCACTGAGTCTGAATCTCAGTATAAGTTAAAAGGATAAAAGTGCATGAGAAACATATCAAATGAAATTATTTCATAATCAAATAATGATGTGAAATACTGCAATTTTTTAATTCTCTTATTTTCCATCAACCATTTTACCAAATAGATGACTTTATAGATTCATTCAACAGTTTCATTCATAAAGAAGGCATTCAGCTAGCTAAGTAACCATTCGTTGAATATTTGTGGTGGTTGCTGAGCTGGATGATATACCTGAGATGGGAAGATAAGTAAGGAAAGTAAATCTTAACAATTAAATAAACTAACTGATTTGGTCTTGAAACAGAAAGAAGTACACATGATACACACACGACCACACAAACGAGTGTACAAATTAATCATAATTTGACAAAGGGAAGAATGGGATGTTATTTCTGGGACTTAACATCCCATCCCAGATGGGATGGGATGTTAAGTGTCAATTATTTAAACTTGCCTCTTATAGTTCCTGAAATATAGGAGAAGTATTGAGATTTATATTTAGCTAGTCAGATAGAGTTTGTATTATAAGGGTAAGTGTCTTAGACTACCTCTGATACTTCATCTCATTCTATAGGCAATGAAAGTCAAACTTGGCCAGCGTGGAGTAACTGATCTGCTAAGAAAGGCAGCTCTGGCCACTGATGTTAGCACGAAAATGGCTAGAAGCAAAGTTGGCCACTCTCCACCATATGTATCAAGAAATGTTAGTATTGCTTTAGTGTATATGGTTACCTCCCTGTAGCACAGAGAATGAGAAAATAGAAAACAAATATCTTTTTGATGTATAGAAAAAACAGCAGGAGAATATGCCTTCATGATTTTGTACAGCATTCAAAAAATTGATGACATGTTATCAAGTCCACACCTGTGTGAAAGCGTAGGCTAAGAAGAAGCTTTTTAAGGTAAAATGTTTTGTTTCACATTACTTTTTAGAACATTACTTTTTAGAAATTACTTTAAAACTTCAGAAGTCTAACTTCAGAGCATATTATTTGTCATATTTCTCTCTCGAACTATAACCCCAGAAAGGCAATGCCTCCTCACGGGTGCAGGGAACTACAGCCCTTCTAAAACCATGGTGCCAGGGAGGGGCACGTGTTCAGAGGGAGGTGCGCCTTCTCATCACAGCGGCAGCGTCCTTGCAGTGAGCCAGAGGGACCGCAGGCCCCCTCCACCCAGCATACGTGAAAGAAAAATAACCCTTGTACATTTTTTAGTTCGGCACTGAAGATCGTAATTACTTTCTATGATTTAACCCAATTCTTGAGAAATTCTGGTATTACTTTTCTCTTTAATTTATTGAAAAACTATTTAAGAAAAGCATAAAAACATTATGTTTGTATCAAGTGTATATACAATCAAGTATGTTGATCTTTTAGTTTTCTAATTAATAATATGAGAGTAGTAGCACCTTAAATATATTTATTTTCCCATCAGAAATATGTAAACATATATGCTTTTTATTTTTTAATATTTATAAAGTTATTTTTGATGAACTAAAATGTAGGCATGCTTTACATGTATCAATCAATACACAAGACATATTGAGGTGTAACTTTAATTCTGAACAGTGACTTATAAAATTATATTATCCAAGTAATGGGTTCTAGTTTACCATCTACAACTGTGTCTGCCCAGATATGGTGAACTTGTATGAGTCTTTATTGAAAGAGTGGAAGATTATAAAGTTAAAATGTATACTACCAGCCACCCAATTCAATCTGCATATAACCACTTCTATGTAAACTAACAGGATATATAGCATAGTGATTAAGATTGGTGGCTGAGAAATCAAATCAGCTGAGCATAAACTAGTTCTATAGTTGGTTGTTTTAAAGCATTTATTTATTTATTTATTTTTAAACAGAGGGGAAGGGTGGAAGAAAGAGAGGGAGAGAAACATCAATGTGCTGTTGCCTCTCTCACACCCCTTACTGGGGACCTGGCCCACAACCCAGGCATGTGCCCTGACTGGGAATCGAACCAGCAACCATTTTCTTCACGAGCCGGAGCTCAATCCATTCAGCCACACCAGCCAATGCGAGCTCTATAGTTGTTTGACCTTCGCAGATGATGCATAAAGCCTCAATGCCTTCGTTTCATCATCTGTAAAAAGTAGATGGTAGTATCTTTCTTACAGTATAGTTGTAAGGGTTAAATGCATTAATGTATGTGAAGTGCTTAGAAGACAGCCTATTATCATAAGTTATAGTTTATAGGATAGTTGCAAAAGTTAGGTGAATATATTTTAAAAATGAAAACATACTAACTAATATAACATGATAAAAGTGTAGAAATTCAATGTAGTAGTAGAAATAGACATATGCCTGAAAAAATGTGAGAGAAATACAGCAAATCTATTGCTGACTCAAATAACTTGTGTTTTCCTGATGAAAAATTCAATTGAAAACACTGATAAAGCAACAATGAATCAGTTTATTAATTTCCACAATTGTTTTACATAACCTTTTATGTGTCTGTGTGAGTTTGCGGCAGTAAAGCAAATTACATATACATCATGAACATCTTGACATAAGAATTAATTCTGACAAAATATGATTTTCATAATGGGAGAGCCAGCATGATGTATCAATGCTTCGTTTATTATGTCAGGAAAAAGAAATCTACTGAAACTGCCTGATGCTAAAAATGTAACAATGAAACCTAGGCACTCTTTCTTAATTAAATATTGGCAATAATTGTTTGATATAGTTTTACAGATATTGCTTTGTAATCTATTTTAGTTTAGTGAGACACTCATTATTTACCTTAAATTTCCAAATCAATAAATTAGGAAGTGTCAAAATGCATCAACAATCAGGGCCTAAGTACAAAATAAATTTCACTCACTTTTCCTGAATGTGAACATATGGGCTACAATGGTGCTAGACTTTCAAATTTATTAATTACACTTGAAACTTACATAAACTTATTAACCAATGTCACACCAGTACATTTAATTTAAAAAATAAAAAAAGATTGCAAGGAAAAGATCCATGCCTCAATGTACATTCCTCCTATTTAATCTTAGTTATATAACTACTTTAAATTTTCTTATGCACTTTCTAATATACAATTAGTTTGAAAATCTTCAGTGTATATATTTACAGATCCATCAGTAACCCATTAGTACCAGATAGCTAAAACTAAAAAATGATACTAAGTTTGACAAAATAGAGTATTTGTCAATTTGAATTAAAAATCATTAGCGTGATTTTCTTATGGTGGTAATAACACAACATACCTGAGGTCTGTCCTGTTAATAAACTTTTAAGTGCACAATATAGTATTAACTATAGACTCCATGTTATACAGCAGATGTCTAGAACTTGTTAATCTTGTATAACTGAAACTTTATTCATTAAACAGCAGCACCTTATTTTTGCCCTCCTCCTGCTCCTGCAAGTCCACTCTAATCTCTGTTTTCATATTTGACAATTTTAAATGTCTCATATAAGTGGAATCATGCAGTATTTGTCTGTCACTGGCCTTGTTTTCATTTATCCTCCAGGTTCATTCACAGTATTTCACATCATGGAATTCCCTTCTTTTTTTAAGTCTGAATGATATTCCATTTATGTATAGACCGCATTTTCTTCATTCATCCATTCATGGACATCTAAGTAGTTTTCATATTTTGCTGATTATGAATAATTCTGCAATAAACATGGACTATGAATATCTCTTTGAAATTCTGATTTCAATTATTTTAAATGCACACCCAGAAATGGGATTGCTCAGTCACACAACAGCTCTATTTTTAATTTTTGAGGAAACTCAATATTGCTTTCTATAGCAGCTGCAACATTTTATATCCCCATCAAGGGTTATATTTATATTTATATTTGTATTTATAACCCTATATATAAATATAAGGGTATACAAGGGTTCTAATCTCTCCAGATGCTTGCCTGCACTTGTTTGTCTGTCTATCTATCTACCTACGTACCTACCTACGTACCTACCTACCTACCTACCTACCTACCTACCTATTTCTTTTTATAAAAGCTGTTCTTTTATTTAATATTTTATTTATTTATCTTTAGAGGGGAAGGGAAGGAGAGAGGGAGAGAAATATCAATGTATGGTTGCCTCTTGTGCGTCCCCTGCTGGGAACTGTCCTGCAACCCAGGCATGTGCCCTGACTGGGAATCGAACCGCAATCCTTTGGTTCACAGGCCGGTGCTCAATCCACTGAGCTACACCAGCCAGAGCTATAAAAGCTCTTCTAACTGATGTGAATTGTCACTGCATTTTGCTTTTGATTTATATTTTTCCCAATGGTTGAGCATCTTAATATTGAGCATCTTTCCGTATAACTGTTGGCTCTTTGTATTTATTCTTTGGGGAAATTTATATTCAAACCCTTTGCTCATTTTTTAACTGGGTTGTTTGTGGAGTTTTTATTTTTTTATGTTTTTCTTTTTTGCTATTAAGTTGTAGGAGTTCCTTTAATATTTTGGATATTAACTTATTATCAGACGTAAGGTTTGCAAATATTTTTTTTCTATTCTGTAAGTTGCCTCTTCGTGCTGTTGACTGTTTCCTTTGCTATGCAGAAACTTCTTAGCTTGAGAGAGCCCCATGTGTCTACCTTTGCTTTTGTTGCTTGTGCTTTTGGTGTCGTATCCAAGAAATAATTGCCCACATCAATGTCCTGAAGATTTCCCCTATGTTTTCTTTGAAATTTTTTACGGTTTCAGATTCTACATTTAAATTTTGAATTCATTTTCAGCTGATTTTTTCCAGCATATAGAACAAAATAAGAGTCCACTATCATATTTTGCAGTAGATATCCAATTTTTCCAACAAAATTTGTTGAAGAGATTATCCTTTCCCTGTTATGTATTCTTGTCTCCCTTACCAAAGATTAGTAGAGCCTATATACATGGAATTATCTGGGATTTCTCTGCTGCTCTAAATGGTCTACACATGTAGTCATAGGATGCAATGATGTTTCAATATACACAAATCAATGCATGTGATATACTACATTAATAGAATAAAAGATAAAATTTACATAAACGTATAAACAGAATTCAAAAACAAATTTGATAATACTCCACATCATTTAATGATAGAAACTTCTACATATAGAAGGAATTTACCTCAATGGGATAAAGATCATAGTCTTTGAAATCTGTGAAAGTCTACAGCTAACAAAATACTCAATAATGAGAAACTGAAAGCTTCTTGTATAAGATCAGAAAGAAGGCAAGGATGCCCACACTTGCCCATTTCTATTCTTCATAATAATGAAAGTCCTAACCAGAGAAAATATGCAAGAAAAAGAAAAAGGAATCTATAGCTGAAAGGAAGAGATAAAAATATCTGTGCTCATAGATGACATAATAGTACATGCAGGAAACTTTAATGATGCCCCCCCAAACTGTTAGAATTAATAAATTAATTAAGTAAAATTATAGAATACAAAATAAACATATAAAAAGAAGTTTTATTTTTATTGTTAACAACAAACTACCCAAAAAGAAATTTAAAAAATTCCACTTACCATAGCGTCAAAAATAATAAAATTCTTAGCAGTAAGCTTAATAAAGAAGTTAAAAGACTTGTACATTGAAAACTATAATGTTGACATTTTAAAAGATAAAAATGAATTTAAAAAATCTTATAAGATTCAAAGACAATGTTGTTGAAATGTTCATATTATCCAAAGCAATCTACAGATTCAATATAATCCTTATAAAAATCCTAATGGCACTTTTGAGAGAAATAGAAAACAACAATCCCAAATTTCATATGAAACCACACACAAAACTCATAATAGCTAAAAGTCTTGTAAAAGAAGAACAAAGCTGGAGGCATCACACTTATCAATTTCAAAAAAAATCTTAAAAAGGTACAAACATTAAAACAAGCAGTATGTTTCTAAGAGCTCAATTACAAATGACAACAAATAAAAGAAAGTTTGCACCAAGTACGGTCAAACCAAATGGAACAGCTTAGTCACTCTAGAAAGAGCTCCGTTCTTCCCTCAAGGTGGTGCAGACTAGCAGCTGCGGACGCAGGTTTGGTTGTGAACTGCCTGAGTTTTTTCCAGCTCCACAGTTACTAAGTGTAATTTACCTTCTATAAAAATTGAGCTAATTATGGAAGGTAAAACGGTTTCAAGTATTATATAAAATGATGCATATAAAATGTTTTTTGCAGCATTTGATGCATTGCAGTAATTTTATATACATTAATTAGAATACTCCAACGTTGTTATTTTAGGAAAGAAGACGATGTTGCAGATTAGAATAAATTTAAGTTATTTGAAGATCATATTTTTTCTTGAATACTATACTTTTAAGGACAGCGTTTTCTTTTGCTTTTGCTTCTTTTTTTATTCTGGGCATTTCAGTGTATAGGGTAGTGTTAGTTAGCTGCCACAATGGTCAACTAATTGATGCATTATAAATTTAAAAAAAACTAAGAGATGGAAGCCTCGAGATGCTGAAGAGTTATTTTTCAGATGAGAAAAAATTCTAAGATACGGGGTTCACTGGGCCGCTTTTTAAAAAATACTTTGACTTCACCGGGATTGACTGACTAAGGATAAGAAAATATCAGGGGGCGGGGGCAATGACATAACGCAGTATGGGCAGAGCAACCCAGTGGAAGGATGATCTTCGTTAGAAGGCAAGTCCTAGCTCAGTGTCCTACAGTCACAAATCAGAAGGAAACCCACCCTTGAGCCCGACTGCAGTGGAAGAAAATCATCAGTCTATAGAAAAGACCATAAGGGAAACCACAGCAGCAGAAATTATGACTCCATGTTAATCATAGCTACTCAGTTAGGTACAATTTAGGAAATGGAGCAAACTCATCTAAAACTTCAAAGGCATGGAGATTTCTGCTCAGTGTGGCCCCAGGTTCAGTGCTGTGGAATAATAAGAGGGGCACTTGAAACTGAATCTTTGTCTGTGCATTCATTATGGGCAATGAATTTCCAGGTGGATTTGGGACCAGCTGTTAAAGCTTTGCAAGCAAGAACATCAAACCCCTTCCTGAAATTTATCCTCCACAGCTTCTTTTTTATTAACACCACTAACCTATAATTTATAATTGGACCAAGCAAAATTGCCTTTCACCAAGTTTTCAATCTTCCCTCTAAATCAGATATGCATTGAATTTATCACTTTATTATTCTGAATACTCTGTTTTCCTAGAGCATCATCTCCTGCTGTCTGCTCACTTTGCATTTGGTCTCCTTTCTGTCTCCTTAGCTGGGTCATAAAAGAAACTCATGGGTAACCCCATCGAGCTATAACTCACTCTCTCTGAGACTTGTAATAATTTTTATCTCTTAATTTGCACTATATTTTATGGCTGGCTTACAACTTAAAAGCTTTTTAAAAATACTCTATATGAAAAGTACACATAATAATATCTTTATCAAAATATTGAAAAGCAATAGTCATTGTGTCATGGGAGAAAGTTCAAATAAATAATGGAATAGTAAACTAATTAAGATATATAGATTGCATTTGGAAATAATGGCATAGTTAATTCTATTTTTGTCATCAATAATTCATTTAAGAGTTATATATATGTATATACATATGCACACATACACATAAATATTTATTTATTTCATAGATTTAAGTAATAGGAATGCCTCCCAGTTATTGGTATATATTGTGCAACTTAAATAAATTAAAGTTGCTGTATCAAATAGTATGTATTAAAATTAAAGTTATTTGACATAATGATATTCACCTTCTTTTCTGTATTTTACTCTAAAAAATTCAAAGTAGTTAACAAACAGATCATTTTCTTATAAAATAATAATAATATATATATTTTTGATAGTTTTAAAACTCATCTCCAACTTTAAAATTTTTTATAAGTAAAAAACATACATTACCATAAAAATTATCATTCCTTTAACTCCAAATCTTTGGTTGAATTCTCAAGGTAAAAACATATGAAGTGACAATTTGATACAGATTTTTTTGAAGTGAAACAAAGTTGATAGATTCATCACTGTTTAATTTTATCCTCTATTAGTCTGATTAGGCTCTTTGTCTAGAATTAAATTTATTTTATTTTATTTTTTTAAATTTTAATTGTTGTTCAAGTACAGTTTTCTGTCTTTTACTCCCATCCCAGTCCATGCCCCCAGTGCTCCCCACTTCCCTCCCATTTCCACCCCCCTTAATTTTTATCCATGTGTCCTTTATATTTGTTCCTGTGGAAAATTAATTTGTGTATAGTAGAATCTAAAATCTCCTAGTTTAGAGATTAAAAAAACTAAGATTAGGTTTTTTGCTTAACCATTACTATTAGTTCATCAATTGGGATATTTTGGATTAGAAGGCATATGAAATGTAGTAAAGTGTGAAGTGTTCTGCCCTGATGGATTGGGTTACAATGAATTTAGCAAAATAAGTAGAATTCCAAGTCTTTTATTCTTTAACAATTACTAAAACTAAAATTCAGCCTAAATCACATCCAGCATATAACCACAGCAACATACAAGGAACAAAACCTTAATATTAAAACACAGCACCGAAGCAGAAATAGCACACAGTTCTTTATGGGCTAAAATTACTTCAGCAGTAATGGCTGCAGTTATTGCCAAATCTTAGCTGAATATGCTTCCTATCACTATGCATGTGGATTTGTGAGAACTTCTTCATCACCATGTCATGTGGCAACATCACATCTTGGAACTTGTGAAATAATCAATAATCAATAATCAACACTGCTTTGTTCCAGTGAATGCTATAACAAGATATAGGCTTAATTATAATGAGTTTTCTATCAATATAACCTCAACATAATCCCTGATTTTACAAAAGTTTATTTTCTTCCTTGAAACTAAGAGCAGATTTATACATTTTTCTGTAGACTTAGGAGGGCTTGATGTGTCAGGATTGCCAACATCTTAGTAATGGATGTATTGTATTTTTTGCCACTTGCATTCAGAGTTCTGAAGGCACTTTTGACTTGGAACTGTGCCTTTGATTTCTGAAACGGACAGCAAAGCAGCATCACTGTCAGAACTGCTGACGGGATGGCACTTGGAGCCTGTTGCCTGAGTCAAACGATATCATAAAGGCTTCCTTGTAAACTTTTAACATTCGTCAATCAAAACATGTTTTTTAAGCCAAACTCATTATTTTATAAATTTTAATTAGTCAAAAGACATATGTTTAGTATTATTACATGTCAAGCTCCACAGCAGGTGTTATACTAGAACTCCAAAAGGAACTGTAAGCAGTCTTCCCTCTGTCCCGCGTTTGCTGCCTGGTGGAATCATGAGTGATGGGAAACAAGATGCTCTGTGAACGTATGGAAATGATTTTCTGGAGTAGGCGTTATGGAGACCAGTCTTGGGCCGAAGTTCATCTGGGTGAAGGAGAACATGTCTGATATCCATAATAGAATCTACACCGAGAGGGATATAAAGTAACACTATGTCTTAGGGAAGTAATATTCTATTGAGACAGAATAAAGTAGTAGACAAAAAGTATGGCAAGAAATGAACCTGGAAACATAGGAAGGGATTGATTCACAAAAAGCACTAGAGGTAATGCTGAGGACAAAATCAAATTTGCATTTTTGAAAGACAAGTGTGGCTTTATGTATACAGGGAGGATGATAGTTTGTGACAGGTAATAGGGAGATCATTAAATATTATAACATTAAAACTCAGGTGAGAAGTAGTAAAGTTTTAGAGAAAAGCAGTGGCCCATTAAAGAGGATAAGCATAGTTTATTGGTGTTTAGTCAATAACAAAGACCAGACTACCTGTAAAACAGTAAGTGATTAAAAAAAAAAGTTTAGAATGTAACCAAGAACTTGAGTGTGTCTTGGTCTAGTTAACTGGTAGTTTTGTGATTTAAACAATTGCATGATACAGCTCATGGCCCCGTCACTGGCACCTTGGGAGAAATACGAGTGACAAAGTAGAGTTAGGCATACAGAGTGGGGAACAAAAGTTAAAGTGTGTGAAACTTTAAAGAACAGGGAGAGGGAAAGGGGTGTGCAAAGAAGACTAACAGATGGTGCTCACAAAAGAAAGGGGACAGCTGAGAATAAACAATGCTGAGGGAACCAACCACAGTTGGTGGTAACTTGAGGAAAATGATTTGTTTCAACCAATTAACCGCTTTCCAAGAAGACGAATAAACAGGCGAAATGAAACTGAATCAGTATTAGAAAACTGAAGAAATATAGCTGCAGGCCTAAAATGTGTTAATAGGAAGTAATATGATCAGAGCCAAGCAAGATTTTGGTAAAGGGAACAGGCTGCTGGACCTAATCTGTGAAAGTGGAACAATGAGTGAGTTTGTCTGCACTACTTCCAAGGGTAGACTGGGTTTTGGAAAGAGACGAAAGAACAGGCAACAGTGGAAGAAACCAGAAGCAGGTGATTTACATATTTTATACTTTGCGATCCTTTCATGGAATTTAGATAGGATTCCAGTCCTTAGATGGAATGTTCGGAGCTGTTCACCAAAAATTCATTGTTGGAACTCTGATTTTTGTTGGGTAATGGATAAAACAGATTTCTCTGAGAGGAAGTTTGGAGAAGCTGAGGAGTTAAGTTAAAAAAACAAACAAACAAACAAAACCAAAAATCCATGGATATCAGACTGTGAAGAGTTTTAAAGGAGCTCAGATTGGATGCAGATTCACAGCACAACAGAGAAGTTGGCCAGATAGTGAAATATTCAAATTCCTGTAAATGAAAGATTAATGTGCAATAATGAGAAAGTTATTTTGGAGTTAAGATCAGATATTGTTTCAATCTGTAAAACATGTTATTGCAAGTAGAAGGAAATAATGAAACCTTACCCCTTGTTATAAAGATGAAGACTTTTCACAACCGTTTTGCACAGGCCCCCTACGTGCCACTGGTTATGCTAAGTAATTTTTATGCATTAACTCACAAATGAGTTCCATTTTTATGCATTAACTCACAAATGAGTTCCTACTCCTGTTTTGGATTAGAGAAAAAAAGAAGCCTAGAGTGTTTAAGTGGATTGCCAAAATTTTGCTAATTGGGAAGTAACAGGAAATATCGATCCAAATCAAAGCATAAAATTTTTCACTAAAAGTGTCTTAAGGTCTAAAATAATTGAAATGCTTGGAGATTGAGCTGCATTCAGGTGTGATCGAGAGTCCCATTTTTCCCCGGGGATTTCCAAGTCTATGACCTCTTCCTTGTGTTTGTGTTTACTGGTCTCCCAAGATGCTCAAGTGGCTATGGAAGTTCCAGACATTTGCACACCAGCGTCCAGAGAAAAACAGAAAGAGGACATTTCCCAGATGGTCTCAGAAAAATCTCCTCAGGGTTTATTGACTGGAAATGGGTTGGCTATCTTTACACTCCCTAATCAATTATTATTAGCCCTAAAACGAGGTTTGTGTCTGTTAACTGAGACTTGAGCTTAACACCTTGAAAAGAGTTAAGATTCTTCCAACATGCAAGGAAGTGTGGGGGAGATAGAGATATATAGCTATGTGTATAAACACTTTTTAATATTAGATGGGAATAATTTTGAGGAATTACTACACTATCTACTTAAATTGCATTATTATCTTTACAAAATTAAAATACATTTCAAAAGATTATATGAGGTCTGTCTGGAAAAATTGCAGCCATTGTTAAGGCAGCCAAGGAGAATGGACTGGAATGAACACACATGACTAATGACGACTTAGCTGTACTAGTCAGTGAGAGTGGTAGGCACCACTGAGTGAGTGTATGTACTACGTGGCCATTGCATTCAAAATGACTGAGCAAGTAGAACAATAAACCCATATCAGACTATGTGTTAAACTTGAACATATCTCTGGAGAAACCATTTGGACAATTCAGAAGGCCACAGCTATGGGCAGCTGGTGATTGGCAGCTTCATCACGACAACGTGTTTATCTACCCATGGTGCCTCATGCAGAGTTTTTTTGAAAAACATCAAATTTTGACCCAGATGTTTCAGTTCCCCTACAGCCCAGATGTGGTGCCCTGCAACTTCTGGCTTTTCTCAAAGCTAAAATCACCTTTGAAAGGGAAGATTTTAGACCATCTATGAGATTCAGAAAAATATAATGAGGAAGCTGATGGTGACTGGGAGAATTGTGTGAGGTCCCAAGGTGCCTACTTTGAAGGGACTGCAGTGTCTTTGTCCTATGTACAACATTTCTTGTGTCTTCTGTCTTCTTCAATAAGTGCTTCTATTTTTTATATTACATGGCTAGATACCTTCTGGACAGACATCATATATATAATCAAAGAGCTGGTTCTAAGGTTCAATACTTTTGACTTTCGGCTTACACACACGCACACACATATATACACACATACTCAATTTGTATTCTTCCTTTCACTAAAACTAGATAAATGCATAAACAGTGGATGAGAAGATAGATAGACAGATGATAGATAAATGATAGGTACATAATAGATGTATAGTTGAATTGATAGATGGATGGATGAATGGATAGATAGGGAGAAATATTTTTCTTGCCCTTAACATGGCAGAATCATCTAACCAAATCAATTAAAAATAAATAAGTTTAGGTGTGTAGGATGTGTGTTAAATAAACTAACTGTTCATATTAACCAGCCGTTAACATCTTGGCTTAATGTATTTGAATCAAAAGTGATTTATTTATCCTTCAAAATACAATGCTGCACAGAAGAAAAAAAGGCAAAGTTTACTACTGAGTTATAGCATAGAGCCACTGAGTGAATGAATTCCAAACCCATTAAATTTCATCATGAATTCTATAGAATTTCCTGTGAAAATAATTTTCAAATGACACCAGGCACAAAGGAGGCAACTTGTACCATCACTGGAAATTGGGATTCAGTAAGTGTCACTGAGAGCAGACATTAGCATTTGTTCTGGTGTTCTTGGTATAGAATTTTTGGCACACAAAGGAGAGATAAAAGGCTCATAAAAATGAATTCACTTATCCATCAAAGTGCAGTTGACTCACGCGGTATAAATATGTATAGCCCAAAATTTTTAGGACATATCTAGGAGAAAATTGTGTAACCTTAGAGTGCTTTTGCGTCCTTGGGCTGAATAACAAATCATGAGTTGATGTCACAGTGTGAAGGTTGCCAGGGGATACGCAAGGGCAGGCTGAGCAGTAGAGGCATTTGGGGCAGGGAGAAATCAAATCCCCTGCTCTGACCCTAGAAGTATTGTTCAAGGTGGTATGACTTCTACTCTGGGAGATTTTTATGACATAAGTCTTTTCTAATCTTTAAAAGTTCTATTTCAGACAGATTTTATAAGCACACAAATTCTTCCTTCTTGAGCTTCTAACAAAGAGGTCCAATCATCATAGTCTACTGTTTGCATTTTAATGTATTTTAAGTACTTATTCTACAATTGCATTTCCCTAACACAGGAGGTAAAGTTCAGATTAGTACAAGAACATTAAGGTGTGGGTCTTGCGGACAGGAATCACGCTGGTGTTACACTGGGGACTTGTCGCCCTGTGCATGGTACAGAAGAGAAAGTAAGTTTGGATGCATTGCCGTAACTTACATACACGTAAACAGAACACGCTATGTGGGGAACACATAATGTCATTGTAAATATTAACTCATTTAATACTCCTGAAAATGGATACTATTTTTTTACTTCTTTTTTGTTTGTGTATGGGAAATCTAAAATCAATTAGCTTGGAATCGATCTAGGATTCAAACCAAGGCACTGAGTCTCCAGAGACAAAAATGGCCCTCAGAGTAACAAGCGATGCAAGCTGTTATGTTGAAGAAAATTCCTAGGGAAATTTTGGGACTGCACCTCTCAGTCCTGGCTACTCATTAGACCTATTTGCTAAGATTTTTTAAAATTCTGATATCTGGCACACCCAGAACAATTAAATTAGACTTTCTGATGGGGGGCTCAGGAATCACTATTTTCAGTCTTTGTAAATGCCTCATATGCAGCCCTTGAGGAAGCCGAAGAAGGCAGAGGTGTCATTTATAACTCTCAGGGGGAAATATAGGAAGAAATTCATAGAAAGAAGAGGCAAGTTGCATGGCCAAGCAGTGAAATCTAATGTAAAGTGGATACAAGGACCCGGTTACTTTAAAAAGTAAACTTACCTGCTGTGTATCTATCCTTAATTTAACTTTCTAATTAAGCTCTGCATTAGCGGACCCGCCTTTTCAGTCTTACAGTATCCAGGGCCTTTGTGAAGACTCGTGTGTACACATGCATGCACACACACAATGTGGTTTGACCGAAAACCTTCCTGTGTGACATTTCTCTGCTGCTTAATGTCTTTTTAAAATGTAACAATACACGCATTTATTTTCCAATCCTGTTTGAGAATGAATTCCTATGTATTTATCATTTTATACATGACTCTAAGTGTATTATTTCTTGTTTATAGTGCAGCAGACATAAAGCAAGAGCAAAAAGAAAATGGTATGCCATGGGAGATAGCCTTCTCTTTTCCTATTTATGCATCAGTGTGAAGGGTCAGCATTATTCAGCAAAACAATTTACATTAAATCCCTTTGGGTTTGCATTCCACACTGTGGCTAAGTCTTATTTATGGGATTTTTAATGTAATGTCACTCATTTTTCTTTCTGCTTTCTGAAGTGAGAATATTGATAAGTTTGAAATTTAAGATGAGTTCAACTCCCAATTTAGTGTTAAAAAATATGATAAAGGCCATAACCGCCAGGTCACACATTTAGAGTAGTGTGTGTATAGTACTTGTGTCATTTTGTGTATATAGGAGTACTGTAAATATCCAACTGATGAACATTTATTAGGGAATTACTTCATGACAGACACCCCATGTACAAAAATGAAAATGGAAGGGCTGTTGATGTAAAAGATTTTATCATTCACGAGAGCACATGAAGTACTGCCTTTCTTTCTTTGAATATATTTTATTGATTATGCTATCACAGTTGCCCCATTTTTCCCCTCTTCTTTATCCCCCTCCACCCTGTACCCCCTCCTTGCAGCATTACCCCCTTAGTTCATGTCCATGGTTTGTACATATAAGTTCTTTAGATTCTCCATTTCCTATACAGTTCTTAACCTCCCTCTGTCTATTTTGTACCTACCAATTATGCTTCTTATTCCCTGCACCTTTCCCCACCATTCTCCCCCTGCTACTCCCCATTGATAACCCTCCATGTGACCTCCATTTCTGTGAGTCTGTCCTTGTTCTTGCTGTTTGCTTAGTTTTTGTTTTTCATTTTTAGGTTCAGTAGTTAATAGTTGTGATTTTTTTTCATTTTAGTGTTCATATTTTTGATCATCCTCTTTTCCTCGGATAAGTCTCTTTAACATTTCATCTGATATGGGCTTAGAGATGATGAACTCCTCCAACTTGCCCTTATCCATCAAGTGCTTTACTGCCCTTCCATTCTGAATGAAAGCTTTGCTGGATAGAGCAATCTTGGTTGTAGGTCCTTGCCTTTCATGACTTCAAATACTTCTTTCTAGCCCCTTCTTGCCTATAGGGTTTCTTTTGAGAAATCAGCTGACAGTCTTATAGGTACTCCTTTATAGGTAACTCTCCTTATCTCTTGCTGCTTTTAAGACTTTTAACTAATCAACATGTACTAAAACTGATAGTACAGAGGAGTGAAAAGAATATCTCTACTTATGATGCAGACCCTGGTCAGCAGGATCTGTGTATTGTGGCTGAGAAAGACAAATTCACACAGACTCCAGAAGTCCTGTGGAGAAAGGGGGATAGCATGGCCACAGTCTAAGTGAGAGAGAGAGCGCGCGCTCTGACTCCTGCCTGGACAGGCTTTTATTGCTTTTCTGGGCACATTGCATTGAGGATGGTCCTCATTTACTATGCACAGGTTTGCTGTAGGTGATTACCTTTTACAGATAACAAAGGAAAGAATGTTGCTAATTACTTCAAAAAGAAGGATGTTGCAGACCAAAGGGAAAAGTGGTTGAATTGGTTACACTCCATACTTCGGAGGTTTAGCACAAATTTTAGGAAGCTACTTTAGAGATATGTAGTAAACATTTGCTGCCTCAATCCAGGGTGAGAAGTTTTAGCAAAAGCAAGTCTCATAGCAGCCTAGGCACAATTGCAGGACTAATTCCCCAAGGGAGAACATAGCTGTGGGCCTGGCTCCTATGTGCTGGACCTCACTTCTCACTGGCTTTTCTGAGTGGGAGCCTGGCTACATTCCCATGCCACACGGAATGATTCCCTACATACTTGGGGCAGAGAAAACAAGGATCCACAAAAGTTACAGTGGAGCTGGGACATCAAGGGTAAGTAGGATTTCTCCAGCCAGGGGAGGAGAATGTCCTCCAGGTAGGATCACTTGAGCAAGAGCCCAGAAGCCTGGGAGAGCCTCAAATAAATGTCTGTAAGTCTGTGCAGTCCTGACGTGAGGTCCCTGGCAGCACAGTCAGAAACTACTCTGGGAGGGATATTGCAACCATGCATGTCAAGCTACTCATCATGTGTCAATGAGTTTAAACAATTTTTCCTTCAATAGAATAGAAACCCATTAGATTTTGTTTTTAAATTTTAACTTTTTTTTTTTTTTCAGTGAAGGAGAGTACCATGACTGATTTTGTGTTTTGGGGCAATAACTCTGATGTTCCTGGGTAAAAGAAGCTAAAGGAGAAAGTAATTAGGATGCTTTTCAGCCTTGCAATTGTAAGGAAGAATGCAAGCCAGTTGAGAGAGTTGCAGGGATGATAATACTTATATAATCTGGGAAATTAGGAAATAATTTATAGAGGACATAGATTAATGTTAATCCACTTACAGTTTTCATGCATTTCTAGCCAGTTTGCTGATTTAATACACCAGATGCAAAAATGTATAGAATATAAAACGACCATGTTGGACATGGCATTTGACAGAGTAAATAATCATGTAACATATTATTTTATTTTATGTTGAAAATAGTACCTAGGGTATGATGTATACCACTAAACACTTGATTGTTGAAAGAAGAATGAATCAACAAATTAATGCCTACTTTAAAATCACTGTGCTTT
This sequence comes from Carollia perspicillata, assembly GCA_004027735.1. Lineage (NCBI taxonomy): Eukaryota > Metazoa > Chordata > Mammalia > Chiroptera > Phyllostomidae > Carollia > Carollia perspicillata. Next base: position 21,918 of record PVKM010021434.1, read on the forward strand.
AATATTTTGTGAAATTCAGACATTTTATCAGAATATTTCTAAAATTCATTCTCTGCCTCAATATTAATCTTAATGAAATCAAATAAATAAAACATAACCATCACACAGAATGCTAGCTGTAGTTAGGGATGCATGGTTGCATTATAAAAGCAAAACAACGTTTCCTCTCTGAGCTCCAGAATACGCGTGCTCATGGTATAGACTGCAGAAAGAAGAAATAATAAAAACCACTGAATCTCAATAACACAACTAAAGAATACTATTTTTAAGTTAGGTGTGCAAATATACACATACACAGATACACTTACACTCATGAAGGAAAAACCATTTAAGGTGACCATTAAATAAATAAAATGACTACAAATTAAGGCAACATAAGATGGTAAATATATTTTCAATAGACAGTGAGACACACATAAACTATATGACTAAAAGGGGTTAAGAATATAAATACAATTTACATGTCTACACACAAGATAAAAATAACATAAATAAAGGTATTAAAATTTATTAATAATATGAAAAAATACAGGTGAGAACAATGAAGGCCAGTGAGAATGTTGGAAAATACACCAGACTGGTAGCAATGTAAATAATACAGCCTTTTGGTAGTCAACTTGCTACCATATATCAACATGTTGAATTCATGCGCTCTGGGACCGAG
>PVKM010021435.1:0-22609 GCA_004027735.1 Carollia perspicillata
ACCCCATGCGAGAAGCCAGGTGCTTAGCGGCTGCCACACAGACCACCCCCGACCCCCCGGGGTCATTCTGCATGTGAATCTGCTCCCAACCCCACACCCCAGCACTGGGCAGCTGGCAGGCTGGCTTGAAACCCAAGGCCTAGCCCCGTCCCTGGGCAGTTCCAAGTCACTTAGTGGGGGAGATTGAGGGCCTTCTCACTGCATAGATTTTGCTGGCCACAAGGAGGCCTGACCTACCATCTGGCGTTCACTGGTTTCAAGCCCAGCATTGCCCCCCAATCAAGGCCCCCACAGCCCTGGGGGAAGGACGGCTGGTGGCCAGCTGAGTCAGTTTCCAAACAGCCCAGTGAAGGGCAAGCTGGAGTCAGGGATGTAGGGTCAAGGGTCAGCGGCTCCACCTGGAGTCCAGCCCCCCCAGGATGTTCACAGGACCCCCAGTTCTGCCTCTCTGATGAGACCACAGACCTGGCAAATCAGCGTTTCCCCGAACTGATGCAAATGTGTGTCTTTACCGTCGGAGGGTGTCTGGGGCCCAGCCTGTTTTAGGAGGAGGCCCCAGACATTGCTCCACTCAGAGACATCGTCCCTGAAAGGGAGGGACTGAAGTGACTGAGGAGAAGGGCCAGTCAGACAGGAAACAAAGAGGTCTTTTCCTCCGAGTGCGGCCGGGCCTGCGGGCGCAGCAGCCTGCGCCCACCCCAGGTCATAAACGTCACTCTGCCAGCACATCTGCGGTTCTCGGGAGACACCTGCAGTCCACTCCCTGGCAGCGTCAGCCGGGAAGGTCTGCTCTGAAGGGCGTGCGGGGCTGAGAGTCAGGGAACAGGTGTTTAGTTCCCACGCCCTAGATCACTCGGGATGACCAGTGACGCCGATTCTATAGGGACCCCCCCTTTTGTCAGAACAATACCCCTCATGTCTTAGGCTTCCGGACAGCAGTTTGAGGGACAGGCAAACCACTCCACAAGTAACAGGCTTTCTCAGCTTCCCCAGTGTACCAGGGGTTCTCTCGTCCACTGTAACCCCTAAGGTGCTGGGCACACTGCCACCACCGAGGCCGCCTGACTGTGTCTCCGCCTGTTGCAGATGCTTCCAAATCTCGATGGCACAGCCGGACATTAGCACTGAGGGAAGGGGCACATTGGCCAGGCAGGGCTGCTCCCCGCCTCCCCCACCTCCCTGACTAACCTCCCTGGGGGTTTCGCTGCCTGAACCCTCTGGTAACCGGCATATCCGAGGCCAGCATCCAGCCATTTCTGAGAGCGCAGGTCCTTCTCTGACAGGAGGGCCAGGCCGCTCGGCCCCTGATGCAAGTTAGTCACTCCCCAGAGGCCAGGCCAAGGCAGGGAGACCACCTCCATCCACCCCTGCCTCTAGAGCACCCTCCAGAGTACCCCTTATCAAGAATGGCTCAAGGGGACCTGGGGCCCTCTCCTGAAAATGGGGCCTCCCTGACACCCACTCCTACCTTCCCGTGCCCCGTGGCTGGAGCTCGGCCCATGATTGTCTGCAGGTGAGGCTGCGTCTTGGCCAGGGCTGCCACTCGTGCTGTCCAGGATTCTGTGCGGGGATTCCCATGTACACTTCAAATCCAAGTTGCAGCAGGCATGTGGCTCTGCATGGGGGCCACTGCCCTCGGTGGGAGCCACAGAAATCGCAAGGCCTTTACGGTCTCAGTGGGCAGTGGGGGAGGCACAAAGCTGCAGGAGACATCTTGGCCCAAGTTCCATGATCACTCCAGAGAAGAGCCCCCAGCCCTCCCACTCCCACCATCCCCACCGCCTTCCACAGCCTCCCTGCACCGATCGCCCTCAGTGCGCGTGTAGGTCCCAGAGCCAATTACAGATCTACACATACAGGTGGATCCCTCATGCCTGTAACATAGACTGCTTTCCACAAACCATGTGTAAAATCATAAGTAATTTCAGTTCACGTGAGTGGCTGCTGGTGAGACACACACACACACACTCACACACTCACACACTCACACTCATGTTCTAGGATCAGAGCGGCAAATGCAGACCTGAAACATTTCAGGGTCGAAACCCTTCTACCCACAGACGCCCCACACTGTTGGCTGAGGGCTGCCAGTGGCCACTCCCGCCCGGGCCCAGCCCTGCCAGCTCACAGACTAGCGCCGCACCTGCCGCAGCGAGGTCAGCCTCACGGAGGCTCTGGTTCATGGTGCCCCGTCCTGTTCTTGCCTGGCCCCCAAGTGCTTCTTAGAAAGGATGTGTGTCCACGAGCCGAGGGTGCCTTTAGGGGTGTGAGGACCCCTGTAGAGCCTCACAGACAAGGACTCTGTGCTGTGACAGACTTGGGGACTAAGGGACCAGTGGAGGAGGCCGGGGCATGTATGTAACTGGGTCATTCTTTTGACAGCTCTGAGATCTGGACAAGACGTGGCTCCTCCAGGGAGAGCACAAAGGAACCTCGACCCAGACCTGTGAGTGAGGTCTATGGGTGAAACACTGAAGCTGCAGTCTCCTGACACACCCGGCCCCCAGGCACGGGCTACTTGGTCACACACCCCTTGAGGCCTGAAGTCATCCCCATTATCCCTCCCCACCCTCCCCCCACCGGGGCGTGGCCAGGCCTCCCTTTCATCCTTCCTCATACAGCTCCTCCTCCACCTCCATCCAGCATGGACACCCTGTATGGCCAGGCCTTTCCCACCGTGGTGGGAGGGCACAGACCCCCAGTCCATGCAGAAGCCCAGACATTCTCGGGCCTCAGAGCAGGACACGCCCTCTGGGACTGTTTCCCCACCTTCTGGGCAACTTGGGCTGTGGGCGACAGTCCTCATGGAAGTGCATCCCAGATGCAGGGCAAGTATAGTGGGAATATCAGTTCTCTTTCATTTTTGGCAAGTCATATGTAGTCATTGGAGCGGTCCTCGAGCTAGGCTGAGGGGCCCTGGTCTCCTCTACCTGTGAGCCTGAGATAAGGCTACACCCTGTTTCCCAGGTAGGTGCCAGGCTGGGGCAGGGGCACGTCAGGTTAGCCTGAAGCCCTGAGGAGCCAGTGCTGGGAGGTCCTGCCAGTGTGGACACCGCCCAAAGGACCACCGTCACCAGATGACTTGAGTCAGAGGCAGGGAGAGCCGGGGAGGTGCCAGACCTGTAGTGAGCTTCCCCCATGCCCCCTCCTCCGCCCAACCACAGGGACCACTGAGACCAGGAGCTGTGGTGACAGGGGCCACCTCTGTGATTTGCTGTCTGTGTAAACTGTTTTGCTACTTTTTTTAGTGCTGACTTGTCCCAAACTTTAGGAACAGAAATAAATGGGACATGTTTCTACCACGTGGTTATGCGTCTCCTGCATGTCACCTATGTCACCAGGGAGCCCAGCTCCTGTGAGGGGAGGAGCATGGCTGGGACAGCAGGGCCTCACTCTGGCGTCCACATCCACACGGAACACCCTCTGTCTGGCAATGCCTCACGCCCACACCTCGCCTGCCTGACTGTGGCGGTTCCACCCTGGGAGCTGAGGCGCAGTGAGGCTCAGAGGGACAGCTACCTGGCAGGACCTTGAGGGAGGGGCCACACCCCTCAGCTCACTGCCTGCCCACTGCCTGCCTCTGCCTCTCCCCCTCCTTTTCTTGCTCTTTATCTCTCTCTGTATTTCTGTCCCAACCGTGCTGCCCTCAGATTGGTGCTTGTCCAGGTGGCCTGTGCGCTAACCGCTCCAGCCCAGCCCCAAAGGATGGTGTGTTACTTACTTAGTAATCAGTTAACAGCAATAGATGCCCAGGCTCTGTAGGGAGGAAATGCTTTCCCGCCTACCTTATAACAAAAGACAGGTTAACAAGAGAAAAGCAAACTGATTTATTTAACAAAAGGTTTAGGTGACAGGGGAGCCCTCGCAGGACAAGAAGACCCCGAGTGGATAAGCCCAAGCATTTCTCTAAGCTGAGCAAAGAGCCGATCGTGCAAAAGTAAAGGAAGGTGTTGTACTTCCTGAGGTCGGTCTGCTCAGAATGTGGCCTCAGCGCTTCACCCCTCCTGATCCAGGGAGGTGACTTTCAAAGGGAGCTTTAGCTCCAGCTTTCAAGAGGAAACGGGGAGGTCAGCACACCTGCTGTTGCTTAAGTGCCTTTAGCTCAAAGTAATCCCTATGCCAAAGTGGCATATTTGGAACATCGTGTTCTGTCACCCTGAAAGTGAGTGTGTTATGGAAAAACGAACTCTGACACAACGTGGGGTAAACGGAGTGAGTGCCTTATTAACGCATGAGGACCCAGAGGAGACAGCCTCCAAATTCTGGGCATCGAGGAGGGGTTAGGCAGGTGATTAAATACTCTTGTAATAAGGCAGGAAGAGGTGGGGTCACGTGGTACAAGCAGGAATGTGGAAGCCAAGGACACAGAAGCAGGGGGCGGAATTATCCGGGGCCCGGAACAAAGAGATAGGAGATTATTTGGGTCCGAGACAGGGAGTCAACTAGTCAGCAGGTGGTCGTCTGGAGTCTGGGGGCCAGCAGGGAGTTATCAGAGGTACGGAACAGAGAGCCAGCTTTATCGTCTTACAAGTGAACACCCCGACGGGGAGGCATCACAGGTCCCAGGGCCTGCCATCCAACCTGTGGCACTGCCCGCCTCCTGGATCCCGTGGTCACAGATGAGGACACTGCAGGTGGCTGGACACTGCAAGGCAGGGGTGGGGGACGCTGCTGAGCCCTACCTCTCCTAGCTGCTGTCAGGCAGGCCCACAAGGAACCACCTGCGGGAATGAAGCAGTGTCAGCACCTCATGGGGCTGGCATTACTTGTCTTCTCTCGAGATCAGGAACTCAGGAACGTTGTCAGAGGTGCGCTCCCCCATTCTTGGTACCCAGCCCCTATTCGCAGATGTACAGCAGGGGCAGACTCCAGCTCCCGGAAGCCAACCGTGTTCTCTGCTCCCACAACTGCAGGGCAAGCTCTGGGCTAGGGCTGCCATGCTGCCCCCAAGGAGGCCTCCCCAGGACCAGCTTACTGCCGCTCCCACGCACAGGCCACCCCAGCAGTGGGCATGGGCAGCACTTTTCTGAGGCCTGGCCCCCCCTGAGCTAAACACTCAGCTCTGCTTTCACCAGCCAAGCTCCACCAAGACAAGCCAGCCACTGCCCGACACCTCGCCCAGAGCCAAACAGGCACCCAGGACCAAAATAACCATCAGATGACCAGAGGGCTGGCTGGCCGCCTCCCTCCCAAAGGCAAGCTGCTCATAGCAGCTGCAGTTAAAAATAGGGGAGGAGGGCGTACTCATGTCTTTGGGAGAATCACAAGGGGAGAGCACTGTCCTGCCTTTGCCACCTCAGACGGGCATGATGAAGTCACTACGCTTTGCTTCTGCTGAGGCCCTGGTGTCCCACCCCCAGGTGGCCCTGCAGAGCCTGGACAGTGTGGCCCACAACCTCTACCCACTTCTGTTCAAAGCTAGTTACTTGCTGGAGCGGGCAGAGGTAATCCGAGTTCTGCTGGAGCGCTGGCCGCTGGAGGAGTTCCGGCTGGGTGCCCTGCTGGGGCCGAGCACAGACCACCCAGAAGACCTGCGGGACCGGGCCTGCAGGGCCTGCCTGGAGGCCTGCGTGAGGGGCCTGGCGGACCACGTGCTCCAGGGCAGGGGCCGGCAGCGGCTGCAGTTGGCCGACCTCATGGGAGTCCGAGATGTGCAGGTGCAACAGTGCCCCTGTGGGAGGGCGCTGGGCAGGTGGGGCCGCACTGAGCTGCTGGCCAGGACCTGCTGTGAGCTGCAGGCGGGTCCCCATGCAGCCCGGCATTCCATAAAAGTCCTGGCGGATCTCTTCGTCACTGAGGGAAACTTCCAGGCCGTGGTACAGGCCCTGGCGCCAGCTGGCCCTGCGCCACTTCGAGTGCACTGCCTGTCCTTCCGGGCGGACAGCCTAGACCCCAGTCAGCTCCTGCAGGTGCTGTGTCTGGCCAGGCCAGGCGAGCTGCGCAGGCTGCAGGTGGTGCACAATGTGCGGCTGCATGCCGGCCACGTGCAGCAGCTGCTGGCCCAGGTGCACTTCCCCCAGCTGGCCTCCCTCACCTTGCCTGCCAAGGCCTTTGACAGGCCCCCTGCCTGCACCCCAACTGCAGAGGATGAGGACCCCCTCTTCACCTCCATCGCCTGGGAGCTCAGCCAGATGACCCAGCTCACTGAGCTGAGTGTGGCTTTCTCCACACTGACGGGCAAGATCCAGAAACTGCTTGGGTGAGTCTGGGGTGATCAGAGGGAGGTCACAGGGTGGGTGCAATATCTGCGCACAGCCACCCATCCGGGTCAAGGCAACCTGGGGCCCTCTTGGAGGCTAAGTTAAAGATGTACCAAGGACCGGATAGTGGGCCCTTGCGACTTACAAGGGGATCAAAGCAGCAGGAGGGCCAGACTAAGAGGGGGAGTGGGTAGCACTGTTTCCAGTCAGTAAGCAAAAGAGAAAACTACTGATTAGCAAACCAATGACACAGAAGTAACTGTATTATACTGTGTTAATCACTTGCTGTGGTAACAAATTACTCCAGCACTGGGCTGAATGTGCAAGCTTACCTCAAGGTTGCCTCTGGCTGTTGGTGGGCTGCGGTCTCCCTGAAGGCTTGGTTGGGCAGAAAAGTGGGTGATCTGCTTCCAGGTTCACTCACCTGGCTGTGGACAGGTGGCCTGGGCTTTGTGTCACTCGGGCTCTCCACAGGCCTCTGGCTGCTCATCCGAGAGCCAGAGCACCCAGTGGGGAGGCTGTCCTTGTAGCCTCCTCACAAGAGTGTGTCCTCACTTTGGCCTCATCAAGGCAGTTAGGAGCCAGCCACCACACAAGGGTGGGAGCACCAGGAGGGCTGTCGGGTCACCCGGTGGCCACCCGCCTTGAATATACTTACAGAAGTGTATAGAAAACTGAACTTCTCATTTCTTGAGCCAAGGAGTGTGAAGGTTTCTTTCCTAGTTTAGGGAGCCCTTGGCTTACAGGTGTTTCTCTTTTACACAAATGGAACCCAGAAGCTGCCATCCCGGATGGCCCAAGGCCACACCCACTCTCTCCCCTCCAGGTGCCCTGGCTCCCCATCCCTGCTTTTCCATCCCATATCTGCCAGGTAGAGGCAGGAGGGCTCCTCCTCCTGTCCCCTACAGGACCACGATCTCTTGACACAGAGAAGGGTGGCTGCCATGCCCACATACAACTAAATCTCCGATGGGTGGCTGGCTGTCTGGCACCATTAGGACAGTCCCGCATTGAACTGTCCTGGGTCCTCAACCCACAGGTGCCTCTGCTGGGGAATGTGCTCTGCAGCCAGAAGGACCTGTCACAGGCCTGGCAGGGCTGTGCTATTTATGCCGCCCCTGCCATACCCTCCCATTGCCCCGCACACTCTGACCCTCCAATGGATGGAGCCTGTGCTCCATAGCATATTTTAGTTGGGCTGGTTGCCGAGAGCCTGTCTAAGGCTCCTGGAAGGTCCAGGCAAGGAGGCCGTCAGGGAAGGCACACTCCTGAGGTCACCTTTGAGACTGAGGAATAGTCTCCTGCACAGTAACCTGGAGAGGGAACCCCAGGTGCATAAGGTCCAAGGTGGGGTGTGGCAGAGCCAGGCATCAGCAGGGAGAGGGCAGTGTGAAGGAGGGGAAAGGAGAAAAAGAGTGAAGGGCTTCAGCCCCAGAAGTTCTGAGCAAGAGGGTGGCATCATCGGTTCATATTCACAAGGGCCACTCTGGCCTCTTTGGTCCACACAACACACCTGGATGGAGGGGCGAGGAGACCTCTGTAAGAGGTGTCAGGCCCCCAAGACCACTCAGGTTTGGTGATTCCTGGAAGGACTCAGCGCACAGTCATCCTCACAGCTGTGATCCGTTAGAAAAAGGACATGGCACAATCCACAGAGAAAAAGCACGTGGGACGAGGCAGGGTGGGGTGGTGGGGTCAGGCAGGAGCTCCCAGGTCGCCTCCCAGTGGAGTACCTGGACACGCTTTGTCCCTCAGCACCATGTAGGTGCCATCTACCAGGGGGTTTGTTAGACACCCACACCCAGGGTGTTTTCTGGGCACTGGTAGGTAGGCTCCATACCCCAGAAGGAAGCAGGGGCTTGGTATGAACCATGTTGTTTTTGCAAACAATCTAAGGCCAGGGACCGCTCATCAGTTGGGTGGCAGGACCTTCCCCAAATCCAAGCTCCAGATACAGGCCTCCCAAGGGCGGTAGTCAGGCCTGCTCTGTTGACCCTTTTTCACACAGAAGGCCCTGCCAAGTGCAGGTAAGAGAGAACTTGGGAAGGATCACCTGGGAGCAAGACAGGTGGAGAGCAGAGCTCAGACCTGACCTTGATGTGAGGGAGGATTGACTGGATTTCCTCATGGGCGGACCTGGCATCAAAAAAATGGGAAGAGAAGCATTCACCCATGGAGCCAAGCAAGGACACTGAGAACACACTGTGCGTAGATAGCAAGTGCTCAGCCATGCAGGTTCATGGGTAGACACCAGGTGCTCAGTGCATGCATAGTACGCCACACTTCCTCCTGTGACACCAGGCTCAGGTCCAGCGGCCTGGGCGCAGGTAGACCAAGAACGTGCATCTCTCAAAGGACCTGTGGCGCATGCTGTTCCTGCCTTTGAACACCCTGGGCCAAAGCAGGGTTGCACCCGGCTGTGTGTTTGTCGATGTCAGGCCACCTCCACACAAAGGGAGGGCCTTTTAGGTCCCAAGCAATGCTAAGCCTGGAATAGACAGCTCCAAGGCCCTTCCCGGCCCTAAAACCTTGTGGCTTTCACTCTTGAATGAAACCTGGGTGTTTTATTTCCTGCCAGTTCACATGTATCTCACTGCCCCGCAACAAGCTTATGAGCAGACATTCTCTAAAGGGACCGCTGCGGTCACTTCCCATCAGTCACCCCGCAAAGGGCCGGCAACACACTTGTCCTTTTAGGAACTGTGGACAAGGCCAGACCTGCCTTTGGTAAAGTTAACTCTTCCCTCCACGCAGCCACACCACTGTCTCAAGGGTGCAGTTCTGCCTTTTGACCCTGAGGCAGCCACAGACGGCACATAGATACATATATGAGCGAGGCTGTGTCCAGTGACACCTAATTCATGGCCACTGGAATTTGAGATTCATATAATTTTCCCATGTCACAAACTATTGTTCTTCTTTTGATTTGTCCAACTATTTTGAAACGTCAGAACCATTTTAGCTCTCAGGCAGGATGAAATCAGGCAGCTGGTGGCTTTGGCCCTCTGGTTGTGGACTGCTGGCCCGAGATGGAATCCACCTGACTGCCCCTAGAGCTCCACCCTGGGACCGCCTCTCACAGCTGCTGTTTTCCACCCTGCCCTGCAGCCCCCTGAGAACCCCGCTGAGGGCGTTGGACCTGGCCAACTGCTCCCTGAACCACGCGGACATGGCCTTCTTGGCAGACTGCACCCATGCCACCCACCTGGAGGTGCTGGACCTCAGCGGGCACAGCCTGATCCACCTTTTCCCTTCGACCTTCTTCAGGCTGCTGGGCAGGGCCGCCCAGACGCTGAGGGTCCTCACCCTGGAGGAGTGCAGCATCGAGGACCGCCACCTGAGCACACTGATCCTGGCCCTGAGCCCCTGCCACCAGCTCCAGGAGCTCCGCTTCCTGGGGAACCCGCTGTCCGCCTCTGCCCTGCGGCGCCTCTTCCTGGCTCTCTGTGAGCTCCCCAAGCTGCGGTGGGTGGAGTTCCCAGTACCCAGGGACTGCTACCCCGAGGGAGCCGCCTACCCCCAGGATGAGCTGGCCATGTCCAGATTTGACCAGCAGAAGTACAACACAATCGCCGAGGACCTGCGTGGGGTGCTGCTGAGGGCTGGACGAGATGACATCGAGGTCTCCACGCCAGTCTTTGGGAGCTTTGACCCAGATATTCAAGAAACAAGCAATGAACTTGGAACTTTCTTGCTGCAAGCTTTCAAAACTGCCCTAGAAAACTTTTCCAGGGCACTGAAACAAATGGAGTAGTCCCTTCAGCAGGCCGCAGCGGGTCTGGCATTTCAGCCGGCAGGTCGCATTTCAGCCCCAGGCCGGCAGCTTGGGCCGAGCGTTGGCGCCCTCACTGCTGACACCCAGAGCATTTCTTAGTCAAAGTTGTTCGTGGCATCTGTTAGGCGCCATAGAAGAAGCCCTGCCTCCCAGTAGATGTGCCACGAGGGCCACTTTAGCGTCAAAGCACAGCGGGCATGTTGGAGCAGAAAACGCCCTGGGGCCACAGGAGCCACCATCACAGTGGTGGGCACAAAGGCACCAGGGGACCGAGAGTGGCTGTCCCGGTCATGGTGCGTCCCGGGCTGCATGTGAGGTGCAGGCTGGTAGTGGTAGCAAAGAGGAGGTGCGGGAGCAGGACGTCGGGCTGGCATGAGGGGGAAGAAATGAGGGGAAATGTCCCAGAACAGATGTCAGAAAACACCCACCTGGGAAAGGAGTGAGAGTGAAGAGCATGGGAGCCAGACGCTGCCCCCGCCCGCTCGGTTGTCTGCGGTGCCGACACTTCCAAGGTGACGTCTGTCTGGGTATTTACAAAGGCCAGCCTAGCATGGACCTTGGGCTTCGGTGATTAATGGCTTCCATCCACTTTTGAGGGGTTTGCGGTGCTCGGGCTCTGCTGCTGCCGGTGGGCCTGAGAGCACAAGGTTAAGGAACCGAAGGGCCCTCTCCACCCACCGCAGCTTGGGGAGGGCGTCTGTCACTGCAGGGGAACCACAATGCCTGCAACCACCGCACCCCCTGCTGCCCAGGTTCTGCCTCCTAGACTCCGAGGCCGAGGCCCGGGGCAGGGCTCTCTGTGGGGTCTAGAGGAGCAGCTCTGCCTGGTTGTCGTGGTCCGGGCGCACGAGAGGACACAGGTGGACTTGGTTTCCACCAAGCTCTGATTGGCACAAAGGTGATTAGGATGATTAAATACAAATAAAACATGAGTGTGTCTTATTCAGATGTGATTTTAATTTCAGTGCAATTCAGATTTTTTAAAGGGACCTAAGAAAATAAAACATTTTCTCAAGACAGAAGCTAGTACTTGATGTGGCCAAACCCTCCTTATACCATAAGGCTCCATGAGGGTTTGCCCTCGTCCAACTCCATGCTGCCCCCTCCCCAGGTGTGCCCCCACACCCATTCCCAGGTGTGTCCCCACCCAGGTACTCCTGCCCTGGCTGTGTCCCATGCCTTCTTCCCACAAAGGAGTGGGGCCCCTGGGGTTGGGTCTCCAGAGCGAGTGCCTTCTTGGGGGCCTGCCGGCCTAGGGGGGCAGTAACCTTCCTTCCACTGAGTGGGCAGGGGGTAGGGAAGTGGGGACTTGGAGCATCCGTGCTAATCTGCTCTCTGCTGACCTGCTGCACTCCTGGATCTGTTATGCGGGTTGTCTCTGGAATCCTATCTCTAGCACATGGAGCTTGCCACTGTAAGACGCTCTTGGAAAGAGAATAGGCATGGCGACATTTTTAAATGATTTGATTCTAACTGTGAAGAGCAGAGTAGCTTCCACTCTTTGTGTCTGTGGAATTCTCCTGATGACAGACTTGGCCTCTGGGTGCCAGCCAGGTGGGACCCCAACACGTGTTTGGCTGAGCTTGGCAGCCTCGGTACAGAAGAGCCCAGGGTGCCATGGTGGCTTGGGATCTGTGAGTTGGGGCAGGAGCAGGCACACAGATGTCTGCTGGTGGCAAATGTCCCCTGTGCCCCGGAGTCCCCAGGGTACAGTCCATTCTTACTCAACCCAAGAGGCCAGGGGGCTCAGTGGAGCCACCGCAAAGCCCATGGAGCACCCGGAATAGGACCGTGCCTCCGCACATTGCCGGCGCCCATGCTTGACGTGCTCCTGTGCACTCACTCAGCCCGGGCCCTGAGTGTGCGCCACAGAGGGCTTTCACTGCACCTGCCCAGCCTGTGACTTGTGGCTCTGACGATGCCTGATGTTTCTGCCACGGTCCAGGAGCAGGAGATGTGGCCCCCACACAGAAGCAAACTGTGGACATAAGACAATGCACTCATAAATGTCTAATCACTGTGCTGTACCCCTGAAACTAATAAAGTATTTCATGTTGACTGTATTTGAAAAATAAATTTCAAAAGAAAAGGTACTCAGGACACGGGACAGACAGGTGAATCAAATGGAGACATGATGGGACCACTGTGATGGACACAGTGGGACCATCACCCTATACACTGTGGGGACTACTGTGACGGACCCTGGGGGACAATCTTTCTGGACTGTGGGGACCACCACCTGGAACATGAGGACGCCACCCTTGCCGCCCCTACATCCTTTGTAGGGATTAAGCATTGTTTTTCCTGCTGGAGTTCAGCACCACTTCCTGTTCACTGTTCTGGCCAAGAGAGGGCGCAGATGCATCCTATCTCAACAACTCCTGCTCCCGACAGTTCATTCCAATTTTGTACTCACAGAGCCCTTGAGTAGTATTCTTTTTCTCCATTTAAAACCATTTCAGTTCAATAATGTTCCACCATAATCTCGCTTTATCCAGAAATCTTTTGGTACATCTGTGGCGCTATCAAATGCCACCACATTGTGTAAACATTTCAAACCTAATAACATCAATTTTCGATGTCAAAGATAGATGTCACCCTGGCAGGTGTGGCTCAGTGGACTGAGCACCAGCTGCGAACCAAAAGGTCACTGGTTCGATTCCCAGTCAGAGCACAGGCCTGAGTCCCAGGCCTGGTCCCCAGCTGGTGGTATGTGAGAGTCACTATGTATCTCTCACACATTGATGTTTCTTTCCCTTTCTCCTTCCCTTCCCCTCCCTCTAAAAAAGTAAATAAGTAACATCATTACAAAAAAAAGATAGATGGCCTCAAATTGACACTGAACTTTGCTAATAGAAGGCAGCAGCTGTGCCATGCAAATACAACATGGCCTAACTCATTTTTTTCTGTAGAAAACTTGTCTTACTACTCTTACAATCTAAAGTGATTTATCTGAACATAGGCATCTGTTCTAGCTGTTGAAGGAGGAGAGGCTCAGAGCACGTTGGACACTAGAAAATATGACGAAGATTAATAATTCTCCTTAAAAATTATTCACCTACTAAATGGCTGGGTGTATTTTCCTCATTTTAAAGACAAAAACCAAGAGAAAAAGCATCAAGTAGTTTGTCCAAGGACATGTGACAAATCAGTGGAGTACCAGGAACCAGAACACGCACCAGCTTTAATGGAAGAAATCACGTGCTCAGATCAGCGGTGGCCATAGGGCGGAAGGGCACTCTGGGCCTTCAGAGAGGGCTCTGGACCACAGTGAGCAGAGCCCCGGAGCTCCGGGCGGAACTGGGCAAAGGACTCCGTCTTAGGGAACTCACTGAGGCAGCTTTCTCATCTCTGAAATGGTTGTGAAGATTTAATCACCACATAAGCATAAATTACATAAGATGCAGTGGGCAGTAAGTACTCCACAGAGTGTAGCTCTAATGATCATATTCTACCGTTAACTGATGTTTTCTATAAGCTTAATGTTTTCGATAGTATATCTTACTACCACATAGACAGGCAAGCAGGCGGGCAGGGAGACAGGATTTGAAACTAGATGGATCTCAGCCCTGTCACTGCAAGGCCGCTTACTATCGCACATTTGCACCTAAGTTAGCAGCAGCTCTGGAGCCACACTGCCTGGGTCCATGCTGGCTCCAACATGACCGCCAGGGTGACCTTGAGCAGGTAACTTTTGCTGACCTCGCTGCCAGTTCCCTCCTCCTGTAAAATGATGGACAGAAAAGAGTTCGCACAGCAGGCCTGAGACGGTGTCCTCTGCAAGGTCTGCTTAGGGAGTCGGCACTTGGCTAGCATCCGGGGTCCCGAGTTTCGGGAGGGTCCCCACCACCATTAACTAGTAGGCGTGGCTGACTGTTCCTAAACTATGTGCAGATAGTTTGCGCTGAACACCTGCTTTCCTTCTGGGATTGTGGACTTTGCTGGGCACGTGCCATGCCAGGCAGAGGGTGCCTACGTGACCGGCCCTCAGCAGAAACGCTGGGTGCTATCTCTATGGAGTATCCCTGGTTGGCAACATCTCACAGGCTGTCACAGCTCGTTGCTGGGGATCACGTCCCCTGGGAGGGGCCTCGAGGGCCGCACCTGATACCCTCACGCCATCCCACGTGCCTTTCCTTTTGTGTCCTTTCCAGGCACTAAATCTTCACTGTGAGCACAGCTCTGTGCTGCGTCATCCAACCTAGGGGTGGTCTCAGGGGCCCTGGACCCAGAGGATGGTAACGTTAATTTACTGCATAGGGGCGGGGTTGGGATTACTTGAGTGACATGCATAAAGCATAGTAAAGGCTGATTCATAGTATGTTAGCTTTGTGAAAAACGGGGCCACGCGAGCCTTCCTACCTATTGACTTGTGGCAAAAACTGAGATAATCTATGTAAAAACATTTTGTAAGGAGTAAAACAGTATACACATAAGTTGTAGGTATCTTTGAAATTGCAGGTTTCTTTTATTATGTCATCGGTAACCAACAATATCTGTTTACTGAATACAGACACAAGCCAAATTCCAAACCCTCACTAGGGAGTCAAGTGGATACAAGAAACCCTTTTTTCCCTTTGGTGGCAGAAATGTTTACAACAATATAAAACCTCGATAATATTACTACTTCCCAATTATCATTTGTTCGGCAGTTCTATCCATTGCCTGGCAGGAGGGAGTTCTATCCATTACCCGATGACTTCTAAATGTAACTTTAGAAGAAAGAAAAATAATTTCTGGAAAAGCCAGAAGTTATTTAAGCGGTGATAAAACCAGACAGGGAATTTCTTACAGTGAGGATCACTACTCTTTCACTTTCTTAAAAAACAGCCTTACTCTAGAGCTAAGATATGAGGTTACACTCTCTGCTTAAAAAAATGCCAACAGCTTAAAAAACGCTTCTGAGAAACAGCTTCCTTAGTAACTGTAGAGGGCCGGGGAGGAAACCCTATGTCTGCTGAGGGCTGCTGTCCCACTCAGAGGGTGGCAGGCTGGAAGGACACTCTGTGCACGTGGCCACAACACAGGTGACCCAGGGAACAGGAAGAAGGGAAAAAGCAAACACTGGATGACCCAGCATGCCACAAAGACAGTCTGACCTTGAGTCATTACAAGAAGTCTCACTGCATTCTTGTCTTATTCTTCCAGTATGGCTTTCTCAACTTTCTTAAACTTTTTCATTTCAACGATTAGTTCCCAATATTTGAGATACAGCCACATGAGTCTCCCATTTTGGCGTTTGTTGGTGTTCCAGACGTCACCACAATAGGTATCATGTTTAAATATGTCGGTCAAGCCAGCTGCCATTTCCAGGTCTGCAGCAATGGGGTCGGTGGATGCTCGGACCAGTAAGTTCTTCTCTATTTCCAGGCGCTTGCGGCGAGGGAGAACCAGGCTGCAGTAGATACTCTGTCTTTCTGAGAGAGCGCTTTCAAACTCTTTCAGCAGAAGCCGGGCCCTCCTCTGCCAGTCTTCTTCCTTTTCCAGGCAGCTCAGATACGCGTTTCTCAAGGGCTGCAACTGTCTCTTTTCTTGCATGACCTGCGCCCGTTCCTGTTCCAGAAGCTTCTTTTCTTCCACCAACTTGCGTCCCTGAGCGATAAGGGCTTCTCGATAACTAGTCGTTCTGTTTTGCTCCTTTTCAAGTTCCAAAGACAACTGAGCCACGGCACGTCGGTTTTCTGAGATCATGGCATGGTACTTGGCTTCCAGATCCCGCTGGAAAGCAGCTGTTCTCTGACGGTACGCTTCTCTCTCTTTCTCGATTTCCTTCTGGGACTCCCTAGACCAAATCCAACCTGACATGAATAAATTGGGGGAGAAAAACACACGTAATGAAAAGCCAGAGCTGAAGTTCTGTAGTCTTAAAAAAATAAATAAATAAAATAAAGCTGTTAACACAGCAATTCAATGAACTCTCAAGTCCTGAGAGGCACAAAAAAGACACCATTTTATATGAAACTACATAATACACCAAGTTTTTACATCAGAAAAGGGCTCCCACAGGACGAGTATGACAGGCTGCAGACAGAGAACCCCCCATGCAGTCTTCCAATTTTCCATCGCTAAGAAAACCCCACTGTTCTCTTTTGCTCTCAAACCTACTCTAGCCACAGTGCCCCACATATTGTTGGCAAGACTTCAAAATTAATATGGGTTACTTTTGAAAAAATGTTATATGGGTAGGCTTCGAATATTGTTGGCCAGGTTATAGTACATTTCAAAATGTGTTCGGCTTTGCCTGGCCATCCCCGGTGACCAGCTCAGGTCCCAGATGTTTGCCTGCTACGACAGGGGCACAGAAAAGATGGAGTGAGAAGTTCGACATCAAGACCTGGTGTGGATGAGTCAGAGGACCCTGGGGAGCCTGGACTCCTCCCGCCGTGGGAGGAAGGAGGCAGCACCACCCTTTTCCTATCGGAGCACCGGAACACCACCCACGAAGCCAGTCGGAAAAGGTCTGAACAAAAACCACCTTCGTAACATAATACCCAAAATGCGCAGGTTTCCACTGAAAATCACTCTTCGTACCAAGAATCAGGAAGATCTCATATTGACTAAAAAAAGGTAATCAGTAGATGCCATTGCTTAGACGACAGAGGTCAGTGTTACCTGACAGTGTTTAAGGCAGCCATTGTAACGAAAAGCAAAGAAATAGAAAGCTTGAGTGAAGAAACAGAAGACCAAAAAATGGACATTTTAGAACTGAAAAATACACTAACTGAAATAAAGAATCAGGAAACTGAAACGGGTGTGAAGAGAGAAGGCCCCGCCAAAGGGCTGAAATACCCGGTGCATCCCTTATGGGCAGAGACATGGAAGCCCTTAGCAACCTGTTGGCGAACGTAATCCCACAATACGCAAAGAGAGTGACACAGCATGATCAAGCGGGCATTATTCCAAAACATGTCAGAGTGGTTCAATATTCAAAAACCAGTCAATGTAACCCAACATACTAGCAGACTAAAGAACAATCAATCAAACCACCACATCGACTGATGCAGAAAACATTGGACAAAACTTAAGATTCATGATAAAAACACAAAGAAACAGGAATCGAGGGAATTTCCTGGCCTTGACACCTATGAAGAGCATCCGCGAAAAACCTATGGCTGCCGTTGTACTTAACGGTGAAAAGGCTGCCAGCTTTCCCTGTAAGATCAGGAACGATGCAACAGAGTCCTGGAAATCTCAGCCGGTGAAGAAAGCAAGAAAGGAAAACAAAAAGCAAACAGACTGGAAAGGAAGAAATAAAACCCAAGTCTCAGATCTTACACAAAAACTAACTCAAAACGGATCATCCACTTTTTGCGTAAAACATAAAACTAAAACTTGAGGAACTACACATAAGAGAGTCTTTAGGGTCTAAGGCTAAGCAAAGAGTTCTCAGACTTGGCATGAAAAGCATGACCCATAAAAGGAAACGTTGATTCAACTGGACTTCATCAAAAGTGAAACATTTGCTCTGTGAAATACTCTGTGAAATACTCCACGAAGAGAATGAAAAGGCAAGCTGCAGACTGGGAGAAGCTGTCTGCAAGCCGGAGGGCCAATGAAGTACTAGAATCTGGAATACGGTAAAAACTCAGATAAAAACTATCCAATTAGGAAATGGCTGAAAGGCAGAACAGATGTTTCCTGGAAGAGGATACACAGATAGATGGCAAATAAGTAGCAAAAATATACTCCACATCACTAGCCATTAGGGAAATGCAAATTAAAACCCCAGCGGGCCATCACTGCTCACCTATAAGAATGGGTGAAGCTGAAACAATAGTGACCACACCAAATGCTGGTGAGGAAGCCCAGAACCTGGACCACTCGCACAGCGCTCGTGAGAACAAAATGGTACAGCCACTCTGGAAAACGTGTTGGTGCTTTCTTAGAAAACTAAACATCAAGCCCCACAGAGTGTGAACAGACTTGGTGGTTTTTATGCCGCAGTGATCTGCACAGTGCCTGCTTTGCAGTGAAAGACTAAATCCAGCCCTAAGGCATTGCCCTTGAGAAGCTCACCAGTCTGCCACCTTGCGAGGCACGACGTAACACTTGGAAGGACTATCTGTTGCCTGCGGCTAAGGTGATGAACTTGGTGAGTGAATTGAAAGATTTACGATTACCATTACTAATGTAATAATTAGTTTTGACACTGGGAGAGACCTTGGAGTGACTCATTTTCCATTTCTTTTTGAGACTCATCTCCAGCTTTACAGACTTTCATAATAACCTTTACTTTTGAAGTTCTTGTCCTGGGACTTTGGAAACGATGCTTTCTATCCCCAAGAAGGGTTGAGGAATATTTTATGTTTTCTTCTTGGTGGTCTTGCTTAGGTAATGTGATGAGAGAAGTCTTTTAACTGCATTCTTATAAGGATTCTCCCCCCAAAATGTGTCATTACGTGGTTGAGAAATTATATTGCAACATAAGGGTGTTAACTAGACCCCTAGCATAGTCCAACTAAAGTAAAGGCAGATAAACAAGGTTGATAAACTCTACTCTTGTCAGCCTCCATTTCCTCTACATAAACCCACCCCCCTGAGAAATCCAGGCATGTAAAAAGCACCCAATAGAAAGTGTCACTGCAAACAGAAGGTAGCTTTTGCTTTTCTTCCATTATTCATTTTTTCATATTCTTAAGTGCCAACCCAGAACTGTGGGAAATGACAATATATAAAACCAACTCCTAAACATCAGAAAATTTATCAAGTAGTGAGAGATGTAAGCTAAGAGCTGGAATAATTACAGTTGAATGGTGGCTGGTAATTTCCCTAAAGTGGTGCAAAGTTACTTCAAACCAGACAGAATTTTTAGGTTGAACAGGTTTCACGAATGAAGTCTCCCAAAGACCGATTTCTAAACATTAAACAGACATCCACAACGTTTTCTTTAGGCCTTTTTTATTCTCCCCCCTCAGTCCTTTCAAGAGCAACTGGAACTGGGGAACCCCCTGCACAATAGGGAAGCCTTGAAAGGGAGATGACAGTTATTAAAACCCACTCCACACAAAATGCTCCTAAATATCTTGTCTTATTTAACCCTCACAACACATCAAGGTAACTCTGATTTGCCACTTCCCATGGAGAGGGAAACTGAGGCTCAGAGGGTAAAGTAATTTGCCCAAGACACACCATTTGGGATAAAACTCGGATGTACACTTGTATCTGTCAGGTCCCAAAGCCCAAGTTCTTTGGGCTCCACACTACCAGCCCAGAAAATGCCACTCTGAGGAAAACTGTGACTTACGAAAAGCAGCCAATCCCAGCATGGGAACCAGCAGGGCATAATTCCATTTGCTTCCATCACCCCCGTCATCCCTGGAATTAGGCCGGATATTCCAATTTGGAGGGTCATTTAAGTTATTCATGAAGATATACCTTAAAGTAAATAATAAGACCATTAGCCATACAAAAGGAATACAATACATCTGTCACAATTTTATCATCCACGTGGCTCACAGGAATCCTTTTTGTCTTCCAAACACTTGTATTCAGACCACAACTGTGTGTTGCCTATCACTGAATCTAATGGGACCGAAAGAAGAAAACCACGAGACCTCAGATAAAAGCAGCTCACAGGACTGTGATGACAGAGATGTCTCAATAACTGAAATAACAAGTAGGATGAGAAAAGTTCCTCACTATAAAAATGTTTAAAATTATGGTGGTACATTATGACATATAAATAGGCAGGTGCCAAAACACTGGCTGCTTTAGGAAGGGTGACAAGCATCGAGGGGCTGAGGCCCAGGGAGTGACGGCTTCATCCCAGACACCGGTCATGAACTGCAGCTTACAGATCTTTCTGCCTGATGCTCCTGGTTTATCTCCACCACCAGGCTGCGGTCTCTAAAAGAGATCCAACTGAATTTTGAAAATCTTAATGGGTTTTTCAGTAAACACTTGCTTAACACCTAAAAACCTAAAATTCCAACTGGCAATAAAGACGTGCCAAAAAATATGGCTCAGGACTTCATGGTATGGAGTTTTGGTAACAGTGGAATAGAAAAGTTAGTTATCTGAAAGTACTAAACTGCATGACTGTCAGAGAACATCTGGGAAGCATGGGGTTCACTTCCTCGGGGGCCGTGGCCTGAGGGAACATGCAATTCTAATACAAGCACTGTAGTCCTACAAAAAGGCACAGGCTAGGCCTTATTTACTAGTAGCAAAAATTTGGCAACAATCTAAATGTCAGTAAAATGTGAACGGTCCCTTGTCAACTTATTCAAAATAATTCAAAATTGTCGCACACTACTGCACCCCAAAAACATTTTAATAATCTGAAGTTATATAAAAGCGGGATTATGATCACATTACTTCTGACCATTGCTACTATTATTCCCACGTCACTTCCTTCCACAAAAGATCTCAGACATCTCACAGTACAGAACGAAAACAAACACACCATCTGGACCGCAGGTGACATCAGGCGAGTGAGTAAAGACCCCTAAGCACGGAACTGAACTAGACCTCGGCCAGATCGTCAGTCCGCTCAACCGCGGGGACTTCCACAGCAGGCACCCCGGCCCACCCCCGAACACAGGCCTCCAGCACACAGAGCGCGCCGACCCCGCAACCTACCCCCTTGATCAGGGCGCGGAACACAGCAACACAGTACACGGCAGCCCGCGAATCCTCTCTGCGCAGGGGCGGTGCCTCCAAGCACCAGCCCCCCTCCCCAAGTCGCGGCGAGGTGCGCAGGCGCAGTTTCTCTGTAAGCTTTGACTGTGGGCGAGACGTGGTGCGCAGGCGCAGTGTCTTCCCTCCGCGACCCTGTGCGCGGCGAGGTGCGCAAGCGCGGACCGACCAGGGGGCTGGTAGCAGTACACCGCAGAGGATAAGCATGTCTGGGGTTCGGGTAGTGTCGCAGCTGCTGCGCGCCAGGCGCCTGGCGCTGAACCGGGCGGTGAGTCGGCATCACGGGTGGATCTGACAGGAGCTGGACCGGGGCGGAGCGGGTGGGGGCCGAGGTGGGGGCAGAAGGTCCTAGGTTCCTGTTGGCCGCGCCAAACTTTTTCCGAAGCCGGTCGGGCCGCGTCCGGGTGAAGGTCACGATCCCGAGCCTCCCGGAACTCTCTTTCGTCGGGGGTGTGGACGCACGATTGTGCCGAGGTGACGGGCCTCCGCTCCAGGCACGTGAACATCTGGAGGCGCATAGCGGCCCGTAGGTGCCCGGGGCCTCGAAATCCCAAAACGTCAGTAGAGTTGGGATGGAGACAGAACCGTGACCGCGGAGGCCGGCAGGGTGGGCCACTCTCTCTACCATCTACGGGACCGTCCCGTCCGATCCCCGCAGCTCTGCGGTGGGTCGATGGGGTGGCCGGTGGCAGGGTGGGGTTCGAGCCTGTGGCCCCGGGCCCGGCTCTGTCCTTGCCGCCCGAGGCGGGGTAGGGGAACGCCTAACAGCCGCACCTCAGCTTGCCTTACAAACTGTTTGCAAAACCGGGCTCCTTTTCGAGAAAGCAAAGATTGCGTACCCACACCGAGGCCTGGCAAATAAGTTTAGGTCCTTCATTTTGGATTTCGTATTGTGTCCTTCGTGCACCCTTCTAAAAATCAGGCGAAGAATTTCAGCGCAATGACTGAAAAACCGCATTTGGGAGGACACGCCGGGACATTTGTTTTCCTGCCTTATCTGTGGAGGCCGAGGCAGGTGGGGGGTTAGCTTTCCTGAGCCCTCCGTGCTGGGTTTGTCAGACATACTCCCTACAAGTACTTTTACAGAGTCGGCAATTTACGGTCTCCGCAAACACACTAAATTGTAGAGGATTTCGTTGTTTGGTTCTTTTAAATGACGTTGTTCACCCACCTACTTAGTAATTTACAGCTTAAAAGGTCCAGTAGGAACCAAGGTATTCGACAGTATTGACACTATACCTGCAGTATTTCTCCTTGAGAAGTATGTCCTAAAAATTACGTTAAATGTGAGAGTTTAGTCAGCCATCCCATCCCACCAACACCAGAAAGCATTTTAAATACTGTAACGGGTTTACTGACCAGAGGGCACCCCCGCCCCGCCACTTCCATTTTCGGCTCTAAGACGCGATTAGGTACAGAGTCCAAGTGAGGTCTGGGGTTCCATGGGGTATTTTTAGTCCGCCAAACAAACAAACCTGGGAGTGCTTCCTAGTTTTTAAGTGAAATGACAGATTGGTAACTGGTGGTGAGTGGAAAAGGGCTGATACGTCTTTCCTCAACCGGACTGGTGCCCAGGCATTCCTTACACAGTCTAAGACGCCCTCCAGCCTGTGGAACTCCGTCACCCATCACACGCCCTTTGTCAGTTTATGAAAACCAAAGTTATCCTTTACTCAGGCAGAACTGGAATTCTGGCTTCTGGCTTGAGCTCCCAGCTGGAAGTGAGAGTAAGTTCTAAGCACAAGAGGTCAGAGTGTGGAAACCCTTGGCTCCAACATGGTTGGAAGTGATCTCTGTTGAATCAGCTACTAGCTGCCAGCTCTTTACCTTCATTTTCTGCTTGGATCTTCTCCGCCGTCCTGTGTTTAGGTTGTTGTTGAAAACATGGTGGCGAGATGGAGACAGTAAAATTGAGCAAGGTGGGCCTGCAATAGATGGTCTTGGGTTTCTAAAATCTTTTTATCTTGATGAAGATAGGTTTTCCTATGGAAATTCT